>DWJK01005359.1:0-11217 GCA_018248815.1 Croniades pieria auraria
GGTTTGTTACACTATTGTGAATCTGTGTAGCCGTAGTTGGATTTTTTATTGCTCTTGCTTTGATTCTATGAATTTATATAAATAACTAAATTCAGTATTAAAATGTGATGAATGGTAAGCAGTAACAAATAAAAAATGGGAACCAACGGCAACGGTCGCCGGGGCGGCGCAAAACCCCCGGATGTTCGAAGAGTAATCGAGGAAGGCGAATGCGTTAACGATATGGAGAGTCCAGAATTGGATTTCATTTACGATGATTGTGATACGCAAGCAAACGAAATAGCCGAGTTATATAGCTACACTGAGCACCCAGAATTTCAGCTTAATGTAAAAGCGTTCGAGGATATAATGGAAGAGTTTAACTATCCGCCCAGTTGGCAAAGGCTATCTGCTTTACAACAGCGAACTGTTATAATGAAACTGTTAGAGCACTTGGATGTAGCGGTCAGTGAAATACGTATGCGTGCGACACGATGCATATTATACTTAGCCCAAGGCTGCTGGGCTGAGATGCAGTCCGACGCAGAGCAGGCCCACTGGGCACGGATTAATATAATGGCGTTATATGACATGGGCACTTTCTCCGCCTTTGTCGAGCTGTTAAACCTCGAAATTGTCCGCAACGGTTCAACATCAAGGAAACTCGCTGAATCCTTGGCCGACTCCACCAATCTAAGGGTTATTTTATCAGTTTTGTATCTGATCACTGAACATATGCGAACCGAAAAAGAGAATCCTTCTTCTGAATATGCTCACTTAGTCAAGAACTTTAAGGAAGAACTGGGTACTCCGTATGGTGAAGAGCTCCTACCAGTAAAATTGCTGAGCATGGTGACCTATCTCTGCGCTGGTACTACTTCTCATTTCCCTATGAAAAAAGTGTTACTATTGTTGTGGAAAGTGCTTCTGGTCTATTTAGGCGGATCTAAGGAATTGAAAGAAAAGAAGGCTAAGCTCCGTGAAAAATATGGATTAGCACCTGTAACTGAGGATACCTTGGAAATAATTAAAGGAATGCGGGCCAGCTCACCTCCTCCAAGTGCTGCAGACATGCTTGAAAATCAAAATCCTGGCCAAAGAAAAATGAAGGAAAATGAGCGAGCTCTACGCAGACAAACATTGATGAAGCAAACATCCCTGGATGAGTCAGATGAACAGATCTTTGTGGATAAGGAAGAAACTGGCAATGGTTCAGAAGATTATTCTATGGAATTCCAATCTATGCCAACTGAGGGCATGCAAAATTCATCATCTAATCAAAACTGCCCCTATTATATGTATTTCAAAGAGTATGATAGTCCACCTCCTCCACCACCTTTACCAAGAAGTCTACCATGGCAATCAAAAGTTCGCCAGAAAGATATTGACATGTTTTTAGATAATGTGAGAATTAAATTTGTTGGTTACTCACTGCCAGGTGATAGACAAACCATTGCTGGTTTGCCCCAACCCATTCATGAGGGCATTGAGATTCTGAAAAAACATATGTATACTAGTCTGTCAGAAATTCAGATTGAGAGAGAGATTGAAATTGCTAGAAGTCCATTAACTAAAGGAGAGAAGTATGTAGAAGAAACTGAAGTTGAAACATTATATCGAGCAATGGTGCCAAATTTACCACAGTACATGATTGCTCTATTAAAAATACTTTTAGCGGCTGCACCTACATCCACAGCCAAAACTTATTCAATGAACATTATGGCTGATTTATTGCCTGAAGAAATGCCTATGACAGTATTACAGTCCCTAAAACTGGGGATTGATGTAAACAGACACAAGGAAATCATTGTCAAAGCAGTCACTGCTATTTTACTGCTGCTGCTGAAACATTTTAAGCTCAATCATGTGTATCAGTTTGAATTTATGTCGCAACATCTGGTGTATGCAAATTGCATGCCATTAGTGTTAAAGTTTTTCAACCAAAACATTTTGTCATATGTTGGTGCCAAGAATTCCATACCAATTTTTGATTTCCCTGCATGTGTTATTGGAGAACAACCTGAATTAACAAAGGAATGCTTGGACATTGGAGATTCATCTGTGCCCTATTCATGGAGAAATGTATTCTCTTGCATTAACTTATTGAGAATTTTAAACAAACTAACAAAATGGAAAAATGCTAGAATTATGATGTTGGTTGTTTTCAAAAGTGCCCCAATTTTGAAGCGCACACTGAAAGTGAGACATGCTTTGATGCAGTTTTATGTTTTGAAGCTTTTAAAGATGCAAACCAGATATTTAGGTCGGCAGTGGAGAAAAACCAATATGAAAACAATTAGTGCTATATATTCTAAGGTCAGGCACAGGCTGAATGATGATTGGGCGTTTGGAAATGATGTTGATGCTCGCCCTTGGGATTTTCAAGATGAAGAGTGTGCTCTGAGGGTCAGTGTAGACAGGTTTAATAACAGAAGGTATGGTGCAGGTGGAGATCAAGAGATTGATCTAACTCCATATGAAACAGATATAAATAGTGTTCTGGAAAACAATGTAGAGCTAGATGAGGAGTTCAAAGCCAATTATGAATTGTGGCTTGATCAAGAAGTATATAATAATGAAATCAATTGGGACATATTGCTGTCAGCATAAAATGCAAAGTAACGTGAATGAGTAGAAAATTTGAACGATAATGTATTTGGAAATGAGTTCTGATGTACATAAATTCTGGATACTGTTCAAAATCAGTGATAAATTTTAATTACTTCATAAATTTTATAAGTGTTTGATACAAGTTCCATATGACATTGCCTTTACTGCATAAGTATTAACACTAAAACGAAGACCAATTCAGTTTGATCAGTTTGCACCACAGAATAGATCATGTAAAAATGGAATAGCATGTTACATAATGACTTTTTATTTTGTACAGTTATTTCTTAACATGGGATTAATTGGATAGAAAAAAGCAAAATTAAAATATGTCTAAGATGTACATGACATTCCTTTTCATTTTTATATTGTTATGTATTCAATACAAATATTTCTATAATAAATTATGCATACAGTGACTATTACGTTTCTGTAATAAGGTGTGCATTTGTTAACATGTGTTTATATAATAAAAATAAGGAAAATATTTCTACTCAGGTCCATTCTGTGTTTGGTTCATATTGTACCTATTTATTCCATATATTCATCTACCTAGTATTTAGGATATTATTTGTGTGTAGATGTGTCATTCATGTGATGTTTTAAATTGGATAATGAATTGAAAAAAATCATGTATTAACTCTGTTAGAGCAATGTGAGCATGGTTTCTACTTGCTTATAAAATAAAGGAGATTATAGAGTATGTTTTGTTATTATTCATTATTTATTTTTAACTAATATGAGTCATTTGAAACAAGTCATATTGACTATCATGATGTGTTTTAATTAGCTGAAAACAAGTTACTTCATAACAGTTATTGTTTTGATTTACTAATATTTGTCACCATATTACATGGTTGACCTACCATTCTGAAATGTCATTATACATTAACATTCTTGTAGTTAAATCAATCAGATATTTCATATTATATCGCTTCGTAAATCGATAGCAAGATAAGTACAATCCCTCTATTTGGCAAAAAATAAATCTGGTTAATCTGAATATTAACTAATTTAGTTCTTTCTTTTAAAAGTTTCGTTCCAATTCTATATCAAAAACCACATTGGTCATTATTTTTTCTGACTACAGGAAAACATTAAGATTTACATTGTATTAATATAAAGACTATATTTCTCATTAATTTTTGTCATAGATACATTATCATACATTCATCATTGATGGAGGCAGGTGCCGAGGGAGACCAAGGCTCACCTATCTCGACCAAATAGGTCGTGTTCTAACAAATGGGGGAGTTAGAAGTCTTCGAAACCGGCGTGCATGTATGAAGAGATTGATGAATGTGTAAGAAGCACGGCAGGTTTGCAAGGATAGGGATATTTGGCACTCCGTGCCTCTCTGCCTACCCCGTAAGGGACTTGGCATGAAGATATGTATGTATGTATATTGGTGTTCTGAATACCAACTTTGGCGCTAGAACAAACTTTTCCATAGACTTCATAGTAAGACCGCTTTTTATAAAGATTTAAACTTTGTAACGTTTTAGTCTGCAGGATACAAAAATGATATACTTTTAATATAGAATTTTTATTTTAGATCCTCGACAAGCGATGCTCGCTGCCTAAGCCGTACGGAATCTGCCATGATGAAATAATAATAATAATAGCAATAATAATAATAATATCATATTCTAGAATGTGACAAATGTAAATAGCATATGTTACATCAGATTTGTAATATTACGTTACATTACACTGCGCTTTGCATCGCCTTCCTATAATTACAAGCGGTTGACTCACGCTCCGTGCGACACTGCGAGGTCGCACACAGAACTAAATTGCTTATAAAATTACTTGAGATACACATAAGTATACCTAAGCTATGAAAACCGATGTCATGTTTGTCCAGCATAGTTAATACAATGCTTGTATACCATGATGACAAGAAGTATCAGTTTTCGATTTTATCAATGAGAAACAAAACAAATCATCTCTTATACTTAACTGGTTCAATAGTGTCAAAACCGTGAAACTTGTAATGAAATAATAATAATAGTAATATCCTGGAACAACTAACACAAAGCTATCTGACCCATCACTGTCACCAACTAAGCAAAGCTTCTACGAAGTTTACTAGACATCTGATAAAAATTAATATGTATAAAAGTAGAAAGATTTACTCACAGACCCAAAACAAGTACATATTCGTGTTAGTCATACCTACAAGTATTTGCCCTGAGTGGGAATCTGGTAACCAACAATATCTGGCTTTGAAATCTAATTCGTTAATCATGTGAGTATTATCATATTTAACAGGTCGGTCAAAAATCTATGAATTGTTCAAAATCGCCTAGCGAGCACGAGTAGTTAGCGACAGTCTCCAGTACGAATTGGTCATGTTATGGGGCTACAAATAAACATATTGATTTATTATTTACTGCTTATTTTTTAGCCGCAGTTTCGCTTGGGCTTCCGTAGGAATGTGAGAATATATAATCTCCCGCCAGAAAAAGTGTCCTATTTGTTTATTTCGATAAAAAATTATTTTTACTCCAGGCTTTGATCTATAAATCGATAAATCGAAATATTAGTTTTAGCGTAATACGAGCATACAAACTGACAGAACTGTCCACAACTTTCTTTTATTGTCTGTATTACGTACATAACACGTAGGAAGCGAAATATTTCCTGTTTGCTATTTACTATACCTTTTATTAAATCTATCATTAATATAAACGGGCTAATATGTAAAACGATAATAATAATATGTAAAATAGGCCGATAGCCTACACTTTTTGAATTGATATCATTTGCAATTGAGTATGTAGGTATTCATTAATAATTTAGTAACTTCAGCAGGGAATAGTTGAGCCCTCGATCTAATCAGATAAGAATAAGAAAGCAGTGCTTTGCTTAACACGTGCTATGCTAATATTTTTATCTAGTCCGATAAGAAAGCATTACTTTGGTCAACATGTTATGCTAATCTGTTTATCTTATAAAAGCGCGCGAAAAACATTACAATCAGAAGTACGATTTTTTTGAGATACGGCACTTATTGTATTAAGGTTGCATCGAACCAGACAATTAACTGTACTGACCAGATGTTTGTCCCTATGTATCAAATAAAATCCCCGTTTTATCTCACGGAATAATACATTTCAATTTCAACCGTAATCAAGATGACAGGTGAGTCAGTCATCGTAACAATTAAAACGAGTCATGCGTTTGGTCATTGCAAAAACTAACGATTGGTCAAAACTTTTTGAACAATTTGAGTCGACTGTAAAAATTTGTTTTGTGAATATTTTATAAATTAAAATGCCGCCCATATAAGTGAATTCAATGTCTTTGATGGTTATTGTGTAATCTTCAATGTATTTTCTCATTTACAACCGAGATTAGCCAATCACAGACATAAGCTTTGTCCATAATACCTAGTTTCTCTCCTCAAGTTGCAAAACTTTTTTATTCTTTGATTAGTGCAAAATACTATCGTAGATATATTTTAAGATTTGTAATTCTATAGTCTACAGTCGTACTATTTATGTTATCTATTATGTATATTAAAACGATGTAGTCTTGTTAGCCTTATATGGAGGTATTAGCAATATACATGTTTTTTCAAACATACCCACTGTTTTAGGCAAATTAATTATGTTAATTGAAGTTCTGACGTTGACGTTCACCATAATTACGATAAACATATTTGAAAGCAATTTATTAGAATTATTATTATCAATTCACCCCAGGTCCCGGTGTAGGCAGAGAGCACCGAGTGTCTAATACTTTCATCCTTATACTCCTGAAGAGCGTCTTTTACATTCATCACTTCCTTTATACATGCACATCGGTTAGGAGGCTTGAGACAGTTAGTTAGTAGACTTAACACAGTTCGAATAAGCTATTTAAATAAAGTCCTTACACAGAACGTTTGTTCTTGGATAATTGGTTTTGTAGTTTTTATTATAAGTTGTGTTCAGTAAGTGCGGGGTTACCCCGCACCAGCCTTGCGAACATCGCCGGACGCCGTCGTCGTACGTACGGACCGTGAACAAACTTAACAAAAGGACAGTTTTTACCGCGTGAGAACCGCGCAGCCTTCGCACATCGCCGCCGGCGTCGCTCTTCCTTGCATAGGGTTAGCAATGGCGTGAAAATATGTGTGCATAATCGTTTAATATTATACTCTTTGGGGTTTGCGTTGTTACGTAAAATAACATTTTTGCTTGCTATGTTGAGGTGTTTTAAGCTTTATTACCTGTAAATTATTTATCTCGGGATAGTAAATAAATGTGTAGATGTATATTTATAGAACAATCTCTGTGCATTTTGAACATCCATATAGGAAACTTGTGTTCCAATCCGAAAAAAATACGTTAAATATAATTTCCAATTTGGCACCCCTACACTAAATTAATTATTGTTTTAACCAATTCATCAATTGCTTTGAATTAAGCGGACATACGCATTAATCTTTTCTGAAAATGTATTATATGGTAATTATGAAAAATCCTACATAATATTGTGTTTCCGGTTTAGCTTGCTGATTTATTAGAAGGGGAAAAGGTAGCTGGAGAGTGTCATGGAATGGATTTTTTAAATAAAAAGGTGTTAATAACAAAGAAAATTGCATTGAATACGAACAATGAAGGTTTTATGTACAATATTTATGAAATTCATATTAACTCAGTCATAATTTAGCCTTTTAATTAAAAATTGTATGGAACAATTATTTTTAAATTAAGCTGATGATCAGGCAAGAGAGAGCTGAGGAGAGATGCAGGATATATCACGTGGTGTTTAATTCTATGTGTTTCGGGAAATTTAATACAGTAATTATCGTTTCTTGCCAGTTATACGGTTTTGGCAGATAATATTTGAATAACATCAGCGTGTTGAGCCAAAATAATTAACCTGCAATTTTTTTTAATATTTACGGTTGAACTAGTCGATTATGTTGTGATAATAATATTATCTTAGTATATCCACGCACGCGGTCATCTGATCCCAAAGTAAGCATCAAGAGAATTTGTCTTATAGTAACTAGAAGACTGATAAACTTCATATATACATATATAGAAATTTTTATATCCACACATAGAACAAATACTTGTGGTCATCACACAGATATTTATTTTGCCCGGAAATCGAATCCATGACCCCTAACGCACCAGTCAGATTCACCAATCATTGCAATGGCTGGCCAGTCAAATATTCCGGTATATTTTATCTTGATTAACTGAATTTTGATTTCTTAAGCATCACTTTGTACTTTGCCTTTCATTTTTGTGTTATTTTACTTCTTTAGCGTCTTAACCTACTTTAAAAATATAGACCACCATTTTTTTTTTAATTATCAGAAATTTAAAATTTGATGTCTTTACTCTTTGCAGTTTTTCCATAATGCTTAGTAATAATTTTCATCACTACTGTAATAGTCATATCATATTTTACCGGATAAACACGGTGCGCAAATAAAACAGTACTTACTTATAAAACAGTATGAAATAAAATGCTGCATTATTGGAAATATAACTTTTATTGATATCTACAATATAAATCTCATCGTACATTGATTATTTAAATATATTACATGATAACGATATAACTCTCTATTATATAAAACAAACATGACTCCGACCTCGCGGTCTTTGGACGAATTTGACAATAGATAAGTAAGAACTAAGATTAAAATTAATATGTTGAGCTTGCGATCAGTATTATCTATGGTTGCGTTTGTAGGAGAAAGGAATCGTTTCAGTGTTGCCTGATCGTCGGCGAATATTTGAATTTAACAACTAATAGTTGTTAACTATAAATTGTTAGTAAATCATACATGCAAATATATGTATATTTTTTTGGCGCCGATTACCCATTTCTCCTTAAACGGACAACTTATTACAATATTTAAATTTGTAACATATGTTTTAAATTTGCTTTAAGTATTTTAAAGCTTTACTTCAATTGATAATTAGGTTTGCATTGCGTGCTTTGACATAATGCATTTTGTATCCCTACAGTAAATACTATTACTACAAGTAGAGCTTATTTTAGCTTTATTAATATTAATATGGATGTTATTGTAATGGCGTTAGGCGCCATTTTCATTCCCAATTTTTAATTGCATCTGTATTCTCCAGAACCCATTGGCGGTTGTTAACTAAAAAAACGACTCGTCTATGGCTTAGCTTTGCTCACGAGCAACTTTTGATTTGACAGCCGACATAGGTTCCTGGAAATTGGAATGTTGATGGAATTTTATATTTCGCGGAAACAAATTTTACGTTACAAATACATATAGTGCAAGTTTAAATAATTCATATTACATCACTAACTAGTAATAGCACCTTTTAACACAATTAATAATAATAATATTGATTTTTTTCTAAAATTAGGTTACATCGTGAATCGTTAGTGTACACATATATATATTTAATTTTGTCGCCGGAAATAACGATACTATCGATACATAATACGAATTCCATAAACAACAAAACTATTCGAATTGTCTATTCTTTAGAAATATGTAGTAAAAAAAATATATCATACGCAAATATACAGTGTTACCATGCTAAAATATTGTGATGAACACAACCACTCTGTACGGTTATATTATGGAATGTACATATATTTCTCAAGGTCGTTTTAAGTAGAGCAAACTATTCAAATTGCTATTTACTAATTCATTTTATTTTTTAGCTTGCTTTTTTTTTGTATAATTTCTGTGTTGCATGACCCGAAAATCGCCTTTAACACAAAGAAACGACTAAAATGAAAATAGAAGTACTACACATTTACAAATAACGGGTGGATTTAGCCCCTTAAAAATCCTATTATCATTTTAATCGGAGAGTTAGTTAAGGAGTGACATGTATGTTCGTGGTTCAGATCTTTCTCGGACGGATTTTCATAAAGTTGCAGTAGAACGCATCAGTCTTCCTTTCGTAACTTCATATGTTTCCACTTCATTGATTTCCTTTGCCGTTCAGAGAGTTCTCACTGGCCGTTGTATACTGAAAACAATATAAACATGAAGTAAATAAATATGTACGTATACAATTTGTCCCATTGAACTTAGGTTTAACTTGACAAGCTTTCTAGATAATTTAAGGGTTTAAGATATTAAAGAAACTTTTCTTTTTGCAGTTATTTTTTTTACAACTTTTTTTAGTCATTTTTGTAGTATTAGTAGGTTCTTTGATGGAATATATTTCGATTTTATTACATCTTTTAAAGCCGATGGCAGAACCCTGTTAACGGAAGTCGTCAGTAGGTCTCATTTTACGTTCGTTTAATAGTTTTAAATAAGCGACAAACGGGTTGTGGGCGTATGTGAGTATGTGTGCGTGCGTGTGTGCGCGTGCGTACCGGCGGCGTCGTGTCGCTGGTCGTGCCGCAGCTCGTGTCGCTGGTCGTGCCGCTGGTCGCGCTGCAGCGCCACGTACTGGCGCACGAGGCGCGCGATCTCGTGCGCCTGCTCGGCCTGCAGCCGCGTGACGCGCTGCTGCAGCAGCGAGCCGCACTTCACGTCCAGGAACAGCGTGCCGTCCTCCGACCGCACCTGCGCGACGCACGACAATTATAACGAGGTGTGACCTGGCTCGCGGCATCCTTAATGGGATAGTCGGTTGAAGGAAAACAAATTAAAAACTAGTGAGTAATATTGACCGAGGAATGTTGATTATAAAATATAATTATGATAATCTTGAACGATAACTTTGATCGCAAGGTTGTGCGATTGTTTTGGTTTAATCACAGAATAAAATTTTAGCAAGTAATAACTTTAACTTTCGAAGTTATCTTCGAAAAGTAGTGTTGTTACATTTGAATTAACGAGTAGCTTTCTTTCGGCTTCAATTCAGAGGCGAAGGAGTTCAATTCAGAGGAGATTTAGGCCGATGATGTGATGTTATGTTCGAGATCGGTGAGCGGTAGGGCGCTGCGGTGCGCACCTTCCTGGTGGAGATGAGGTCGGAGTAGGGCCAGTGCGTGTCGGTGTCGTGCGTGGCGGGGTGCAGCAGGTGCACGCCGCGCCGGTTCAGCGCCAGCACGTGCTCGCGCCACTCGCCGCCCGCCCCCGCGCCGCCCGCCCCGCCGCCGCCCGCCCCGCCGCCGCCCACGCGCCGCACCGCGAAGAACGACGAGCCGAACAGCGGCCAACGGGACAGCACCTGCGGGGACAACATCGTATAATAATTTCACGCTCGTCGCTTATTACCCACTCTTCCTTGAATATACTGGATAAATCTCAACATTAAAATTTGCGTGTACACACAATACACAGTCGTAAAATACGCGCATTATTAATTTTTCGTAACATTTCACTCAATCGAGCATCACAATCATGATTGTAAAATAAATGGATACTTTGAACACGGTTAAACAATTTAATAAAATTAGAGACACCTATTTATAAATCGTATGAAGACATCAGACATACTTGTAACACTTTAGACTTGGCAGCTGGAGGAGTCAGCGGCCTGACCGCGGGCCACTCCGCCGTCACCGCAGACGCCCACTTGGCTGGTCGCGGGTCCCTGAGCGCGAGCAGCGGTTTGGGCAGCAGGAATTTAAGGTCTCGCGCGTGAGGTGGATCTGCGAGCCCAGCGGCGCGGTGCAGGAGAGCAGCGACTAGTGCTGCGTCACGAAGAGTAGCTGCTGGCGGAG
>DWJK01005360.1:0-11217 GCA_018248815.1 Croniades pieria auraria
CTTAACTCACGTACGTTTTTCGGGATGGTCCGACTAGTTTCGGACCTGTACGAGGTCCTTCCGCATGAGCTCCCGCCGCTTGCAGTGGAGTCGCCACGGAGACTGATCACATGTATAAATACCCACGAAACATTTTACAGTAAAATTAGTATAGATGTTTAAATATTGGTGATGGTCGAATAAGATTAACGGAAGGGAAATTGTTTAGGCGCCTCTTTAGAGATGCCAGTGTAAAGAAGATATCTTATATAATCACAGAGCACAAATCCAGACTCCAAGCTGCAATTTCGAATTTTAAGTTATAAAAACTATAATAATATATCCGACCCGAGGATCGAACCCGGGGATCGGACCCAGGACCTCTAACTCAACAATCGCGCTTTCGAAGACTAGACCAGCGCAGCAGTCAATTTAAATTATGTCAGTTCGCTCCATGAAGCATTAGCTTATGGAAGTATTTATATTTCGCTCTAGACTTTCAATTGCATGAAAATACTTTTAAAAATGACTCTTAGAAACAATATTTAAAAATTTTTCAGAACGCAAATTAATAACAATGTATAAAAATGTATAAAGCTCAACAGTAACGAGCTCAATAATTAAAACGCGGGAAAAAACCTCATACGTACGAGATTTCGAGTGTAACCGCCTCCGATCGCTTCGGAACGGTACGGGAAAGAACGGAACCGAACGGAACTTCTTTTAGTTCACTTCATTCATTGGTCTTATATACCATTTATATGTTGACTGACTTCCTAAATTTTAAACCAACTGCTACAAGCAAAACTATTTGATATTTTTATAAGTTAGACATTAAAACAACATTAGTGTACATTTTTATTTGTGTAAGTAGTGATGAATGAACGACATGAAGCAGAACTATAAAGGGATTGATGATAGAGGCAATATTCCAGTAAATATTGGGCTGCCTTGTTTTCATAAGGAACGAATCAGTATAGTTCGAAAATTACATAGTATGATAAATTGAACATGAAACCTAAAATTATAATAATAAAATATAATAATCGACCCATTTGTCATTCCACTGTTTGTTTGTTCCACGCTGGCCAAATGCGGGTTGGCAGACTTCACACACCTTAGAATTGTTATTTTTTTTTATAAATTCTAAGGAGCGCAGGTTTCCTCACGCTGTTTTCCTTCACCGTGAGCAAGTTATATTTAAATTTAACTAAAATTATATTGAGTCAAAATATCAAAAAATTTGGCACTAGACAAACTCTATATGAGCCGTGATAAACCCTTTTAACGTTTTATGTTAGACATTAAACGTCTCGAAAAATAACAATGGTCACATCTTGCAATGTCATAGTGAACAAGTGTAGGTAGGAAAAACTTCAGGTATAGTATGACTTTGTCTAGCTTCGTAGGGGAAAGTAATAATTAAGTTTCAAGTCTCGTTTCATTTATAAGTTTTGAGCGTTATAAAGGGATAGGTTTAAGTGTTATCTATAAGGTACGTAAGCTTAAAGCAATCGGAATATGAATACGATTAAATTACTCGTAACGGTAATACACTGTAACAGCATTTTTAGAAACACCTATAGTTCCACTGTTGAAGTCGGGTCTCGTGTTAAAAATAGAAAGAATCCAAGTACAGGTTAGCGGACTATACATAGACAAGTAAGCAGGTATACCTATTTGTCTTGCAAAGCCATGCACAAGACGACACAGGTGCAGTGACTAAAAGTTCTCCTAAAAGCCAACTTTTTTGAAATGTAAACTGAGTTATCACCACATCAGCACACAATCACACAATCAACTCATCAACGTCAACTCAGAAACGGACCGAAGAACAGTTCCCTTCGATACCATCTCATCAAACTGACGTCTTCATTAGAATCCACCATCCGATTGCGACAATCTAAATTGAAATCGGAAGTGGAAGTGGCCAGCTCTCTTTAGTGGTCTTATACATCGTCAATTCCTTAACGTATCAATTTTAAACCCTTAATTACGGGTTGGCGGCGCGACCGCCGCGGCGACACTAAGTGTTATTGATGTTTCAACATTAACCACCCTGGGGCAAATTAAAGTTGCTATCACGCAGGTGTCAAAAGCTTTACCGAAGTGGGACAAAAAAGGTCATCAGACATAAAACGTGGAGATGGTGGATTGTGGTCATAGATTATACGTCGGTTTCGTAAGTTTTGTGGTTGCCGTGACATACTATAATGCCTAATTGCATACAATTATAAACGTTTTGACAGTTCTTATACATGTAAAGACCTAAGTGGAATCTATGTGAAACCTAAATTATTTATATCTGGGATTTCAAATGTAAAAATATAAAAGATGTGACATACAGAAGGTCTACTTATTAGGTATATATTAAATTGGGAATAAACTATAACATTCCTTAAATGTAACTGAAATAAAAAATATTCAACTTTTTTTTTGTCGTTTTTCGGAACTAAAGAAAACATCACATGTTTAATGCTCGCTGCGTCCTATCGATACATTCTGTGTTTAATTGCGAAATCTATGAAATTGGTAAAAGATATACGTATTTGATTTTTGAATAGCCTCATATTATGTTCTGCATATATAATATAACATGATCTCAAAATCAAAAAACATTTGTGCGACCACTGATACTCGTACGCCAAGACAGAAAAACATTACAACATTTCTCTAATCATATTTATTAACGTTATAAAAAATATACTTTTAAGGATACCACCCCATTTTACATTATGAAACACTCCACAAGTGCGCGTAGTATTATTTGACAAGCATTGCGATTCAAAGCGAGCTCATTCAAGTCGGTATTAACGCACAGAGTGGCGCGTCTGTATCGCTAGTTGGTATGTGTCCGCGGTGCGCTAACGTGCGTTTTTATTATTATGACAATATTAAATCAGGGGGGCGGGCGTCAAGGGAGATGATTTATTGGCACCTCGTTGTAACGCGCGAGTCGCACGGCTTAGAGCCGCGGGTTTAGTGAATTAGCGATATAGCCGCTTCATTATATGCGAGCCTGGTACTTTTTGCAGCCGCTCCAATGCTTTTTGTTCCCACTTCAATAGCTTTGCGACTTCAATGCTTTTTCTACGCTGCGGAGTCTTGATATATCGATTTGTATAGTTTAGCTTGCTTCTTTTTAGATATTTAACCGAATTTAATAGCTAAAAATGTATTTTAAAACTGTAAATGTCGAAATTGACTTCTATTTTCTTTGTTATGGACTTATATTTTCTGAATCAAACCGTATTTAAATCGTATCGTAATCGTGATTCGTATCGAATCGTAAATTATAAAACGAACTCAATAATATTTTCCAATTTAAGCTTTAAAACTAATTTTGTTGCACTTTTTGGCACAAACATTTACAAACATTGGACAATATCCTCTCAGTTGCTGATTGAACATGACTATTCATACGCATCGCTACGAACAATATAGTAAGTAGATTTTAGATTTGGAAAGTTCCATTCATTCCATGGGAGCTCGATACTTTTTTTTCTGTCTTGGGAATCTGCCAAGTGATGTTAACTACTTCTGAAGTCGATTAATCGCCTTCCGTTCGGTTTTATTAGGACACACATTTTAATATACATATTGCAACACAATACGTAATTTAGCATACATATAAAATTTCTATTAAGTAACTAACAATAGGCGGTAACCCCTTACATACATACCAGGTTAAACAAAGGAGTACTACATTCCTCTGCCTACCTCTTCGGGGAAATGCCGTCGTGATGTTATGTTGTTAGGCTATTTCTATACATGCAAATATTAGAGTCAAAAATAGTTGCGTAAATTAAACTGCGTAATATTCACTAGAACTGTACGAGTACATGTATTAAATGTTTTATGTTTTATGTTTATATACCTACCTCTCCCTACCTACCTCTACCTCTCCCTTGACCCTTCAACTCCTACTCTAGTTCAGATTTCTACCCAACGATTGCCTATAGCAGTTGCATCTTAGAGAGAAGATCGGCTGTTAATGTTTGGTGCACTTTCAAATAATAGTATAAAATGTAGATTTACATGTACTCATCACTGCCTGCTTTAGATTCGATTCTAATTAAATATTCGTGGTAAGATATTCCAAGTTCCATCTTAGAAGCTCACATCAATCTCACTCGCCTTTTATGTCTGATGTACAACACTCGAGCCTCTAAGGACTGGTTGATCGCGCGGCATGTACAGCTAGTCCACGAATGACCTGGCCAACGACGGGCAGGAGCGTAGACAGTCCGAAAATCGTTCTGCGATCCTCAACCCGCAAGGCCAATGCCCATTAAACTTAGAGAGGCTTATGATGTGATGATATGATGTGTCATATGTGGTGCTACGCTCGAGGCTTGACTTGAAACATATATTGTACTGTATGGTCATTGACTAGTGGACAAACAAACCAGTTATCATAAAGGAAGCGGTGTGTACATGGAAATCTTAAATTTTAAATCGAATATCCTCTTGGAATATGGTCCTACTGGGCTCACTCTATCACCACGTAAGGTTAACGTGACAGGCATATAGAAAATGATCACAGTCGTATCAAACAAGTCGCTGTTTCACTGCTGTCGTGGTCACAGTAACAAACTAGTGGCCCACAGTAAAGAGAACAACTTTATTTCTGTATTCACATGTTTTTACAACGATACTTAATTTACATGTGCATTGTTCTAAGCAAATGAACCATTGTGCGTCAGATCTGTACCGGTGTTGCCGCAACCAATTTCCAAATGCCGCCGTATGTTGCGATAATATGTAATTAGTAATTCATTTTGACGGACTCATAACATCCCGTCTGATTGATAAGCTGGAGCGGGTTAAAGTTCCTACCAGCTGAATATTTGGACGAATTTATCTAGATATATCCACATTTTTTCTAGCGCAGTATTCGTTAGAGGATTACAGTAAATTCGTTTCGTTTAAGTTCTGATTTTGCTTTTCTGTACGTTTAAAAATGTATATTTCGTTTTTAAGTAAGCGCATTGCTATGTGTTGCTATGTTAAAAGTCATAATGAGGTGGCTTTATATACGCAAGAAAACCCAAAACAATGTCTTTTTATTTTATCTGTTTGTCTGTATGTCTGTATGCTTGTGCACGCTAATCTCTTCACTTAACATTTTGTGTTTCTTTCATTTAAATCAGTTAACAAATAAAAAAGTTATGTCAATTTATTTTTTACCCTACGCTTTTTTCACAATAACACTAATATTTTTTGTTCCTTAATATTTTTCTACCTATGTTAAGAACTATTTTTTACTTTTTAGTTCGATGTGTTTTAAATCGTGTTTTTTGGTTTTTTTTACGTATATTTATTATGCACTTTTCAGTTCATTGTGCTATACGACCGTGTTTTTTTTTAGTTTTAATCTATATTTATTGTTAATGGTCATGACTACTATTATATACGAGTATAATTCAAATAAATCCGTGATATTTCTGCTAGCAGTTACTTGTAGATCCTGAAAAGGTTCAAATTCCCGCTTTGCTGACAAGTAGCGCTATTAGACTATACTGAGTCTTGCGCCTGAGAACGCTCAGCTGACGGACAAGCTGTTAGCGACCTAATGTATCGACATAATTGAGTGGAGTGCTCATGCCGGAAAGTAGTCAGACGATACGCGTGTGCAGTTGTTTTATCTCTCCTACTCTCACTCAGAGGGAAGATACGTCAGAAAATAAATTAATCCTGGCGATCCTGATCAGGATAATCAGACAGATTTATCAAATTATTGTATTGTCACCGGTTCTTGATAAGTGTATAAAGTTTAAATTAAATCTGTTCAAAGTGGGTCAAAATTGAGGGCAAAGGTCGGTTTCATACATACGTACAAGTGAAGCTAATAAAAGGCGTGTAAAAATTATATTAATTGAAAATTTTGTATTTATAATCAAATAACAATCTGAATTTTCCCTTTTTCTATTTCAATAATAATAGTTGTCTTTTTTTCTAGATCACAGAGCTGATGACAGAAATAGCAATTTTAGAGGTAAAGTTAATATTTTCTAAATTATCAGTGGCACAGTACAATTCATATTTGAATAAAATATTACAATTCAAAATTATTTTACTTTTAACAGGAAAAATTAAATGCAGAAATTCTTGCCAGAGCTAGAGCGGAGGAAGAAGTTCAGCATTTACGGGCCTGCATAGAAGAAAGAGATGGTATTATTAATTTTTTTTTCTGTTAAGCTGTTGTTTAAGAGCGTAGTGCAATAATTTTATTATTACTATTAATGAAAAATTTTTTCTTCTAGAAAAATTTTTGGAAGAAAATGCAGAAAACAATGAAGATGTAATATCGGTAACAGACAGTGATAATGATTGCAGCGATACAGAGGAAGATCCAGATCCGTGCAACGAGAGCTTAGAACCAACATTTACGAAAGAAGATATTAATCGATCTCGGTTGATTAATCAAAGCTGGGCTCTAAACCAGCACAAGTCGCTAAATGACAGCGTTGAATCGAGTGAACAATTAGATGACAGCGTTCTAGAAAAGTCATCGGATACTATTAAGGATACCGACAAAACTAAAAGCAGTCTAGATGAAATGTATGCTGATTATAACGGAACCGATGCAACCAAACAAAGTGACGAAAAGCAATATTATATTACGGCTATGACATCAACCGAAAGCCTTGATAAATGTAAAGATGATTCATTAATTCATATTAATATAGATAAGCTGGATAAAAAAGAATCTTTCAACAATGGATTGAATGCAAATGATAATTTTATTAAAGATGTTGTTATAGAAAGTAGAGAAACGTATTCTGTCGATGAAACAAATATTAAACCAGACGTACTTAAGGACGCGAAACAGATCAGAAATATATTTCGTGGAACGTATTGTGTTCTAGAACCAACAATTCAAAAGACTATCGAAGTACCTATTGAGAATGAAAAATTAGCATATGAAACAAACGTATCTAAACATGAACCGAATGATATGAATGATAGCGGTAATTTACACTACGAGACTATAACACAAGACAGTGATATATTTCCTACATCACATGATGATATTAAGAAAACTGCGATTGTTCAAGAATGTGAAGACGTCAGGTATAAAAACGCAGCTCTAAATATCTCAGGTGATATGGAAGTTTATAAAGTGACACAAGATGGTCAGTGGGAAGTACCACGCAAAGCTTCTGAGCCGTTCGTGAATAAAATTTTAAATTCTCTTAAGTCAACACCAAATTGCAATAGCTCTTTGGCTCAGTTTGAGCAATTAGAGAAGGCCACAAGGCAGTGTAAAAGCGATGCTAAAAAAGAAATGGAAGACGAATTCTGTAATATTGAATTTTTGAACAAAAAAAGAAACTATTTTGATGATATTCCAAACGAAAATTATACAGATGTAACAAAACCCTTAGAAAGACGGACTTATTTCAATAATATTAGCGTTAATATAGAAAAAGGGACCGATGAAAAACTTACAAAAGTTAGCTATGAATTAAAACAAGATGATTTGATATATCCGTCTATCGCGAAAGAGGATGTTACAAATGATTTTGAACCCAGTACTATAAAAATACTTTTAGGTGACAGTATTACTCGTCAACCTGAGCCAATGACATCGGTTCAAAAAAAGAAAGTTGTGTTAAAAAAAAGTAATTCTATGGACATGTTTGATTCGCCACAAGCACCTCCTATTTCTACGAGGAACGAACTAGTAACAGACTCCATTGAAAATTTTATAAACGATAATGCTGAGATTAAAACCGAGATAGCAACTGTTTTACCTACAATAACAATTACACAAGCATCACTAGACGAAGAGGTTCTTAAAAATAAAACTGTAAAAAACAAACAAAATGAATCCTCTGAAACCTCGACAAAAGACTATATTGAAAACATCAAACAAGAGAGACAACCAATCAATTGTAACAAAACATCTCTCACTGAACCTAACGTTGATGGAACTAAAAGTAATAATACTATAGAAGAATTTTCGGAAATATATAACGACATAACAACACCGAGAGCTACAGATTTCGAGTTACTGGTAAATGAAACGGTTAATAAATCTGAAGAAACCGATACGGTCGCACGAGATATACAAACACAAGAGCAACTAAAGTACAATTTGCGAAACAAATCACGCAATAAGACAGATGAAAGCAAAGCTATTGATACGAACAAGAAAAATAAAAATTTAGAGGAAATTGTTTTACTTGAAAGTGCACGAAATCTAAGATTACGAAGACGGAAGAACAAGATAGACGATGAAGAAAATCAAATTGAAGCAAAACACAAACAAAATGAACAAAAATTGAAGGAGATAATTAATCTACAAAGCGAATTTTCCGACGTCACTATCGATGTTCCTGCGCCAGAGAAAATCACAAAAGATATACCATCTCCGGAAAAGATGGAAGTAGGCACAGAAAATCTACCGCCATTCATGGAGATACAAAGTTGTCCCTCCAAAAGGTATGGAATTTAGTTAAAATTTTATCCTAACGTAGTTACAATGTGTTTTAAACTGCAATGTGGCATAGTTTATCAAACATTCCGTGTGTAACACATACTTACGATAAACAGAAAAGAATTTGCTAATATTTCGAGTGAATCATATCAGTGATCGAAATAGAATTTTACGTGTATTTCATAAACCTAAACTTAACGCATGTCAAAAAATAAAATGTTATGATTTTAGAGACACTACACTCATTTAGTTTTTTATGATTAAAAAAACCGAATTAGAGTAGATAACAGTTGCACGTGTTACAAAAAACAAAACTAGCAATCATCATCACCAGCGTACTCCCGTCCACTGCTGGACATAGGCCTCTCCAATGGCAAGCTACTGAGCTCGATCTTCAGCTCTTCACATCCGACCACTGCCAGCCATTTTGCGAATATCATCACTCCACTTAGCTGGAGGGCGTCCCACGCGACGTTTGCCAAGTCACGGTCTCCACTCCAAAACATGTCTGCTCCAGCGGCTACCGATTCTATGACTAAAAACTAGCAACATTACAAAAATCGAATTTTATTGCAATTTAGTCATGCTATAATTTCCTTCTCGTCTTAACACTTGCACCATGATAAAGAGCATGTCCAATGTAAATACATTAACATGTTGGATGAGTGATAAATGTAGAGATCATATAAAATCAAAGGGCTACAATGGAAGTTTATTTAACGGTTTTTACACATTATAATACTTAAGGGACACCTAGTGTGAAATTTTAAAAAAACTATTGTCTTGTTTTTCTTACTTCGATAACTTATATATACCTTTAAAAATAACATACTAAAATTTTAAATCGGTATCTCAAATAGTTTTTGAGTTATTTAAATGTTATTTGAGTTATTACAGCCATTTAAAAAGTATCCGTTCGGCAGTTAAACAGTTGCATTAGCTACGGGACGTACCTGAGGATGTACCGTTCGGAGTCTGCCGTCTCTTCCAACCATTGTAATACGACTCCGGTTTCTATTTTAGGCTTTCAGATATACAGAAATATATCAGTATTTCCTCGAGAAATTTACCTCTCTTACCACGTCACGTATTTTCGGAGCCAGATACATTTGGTTTTATTGTGACCGTTGTTTCTAGCGCTTTATAAGTTAGCACGTTTTATTTTATTGAAAATGCGTAAACAATCGCCGTATTTAAATAAAAAAGAAACTCACGATGTTCCCAGACACCGATCAATAGCAAAACAACGCTAGTTTACCGGAAACCGACATACATATGAGAAATCTACTGCGAATACTAGTACTAGAGAAACTATTATAGAATAATGACGATAATGTTGTGATTGACTCATCTCATCGATTTACAGATATTTTACAGTTTGTCTCAGTTTTTAGTGCAATTAGCAATTTAGTGGTGTACAAAACTTGTCCAAGAGGCCTAGGGTTTAAAATAGCTGTCATTTGTGAGTGTTAATTCGTACATCAATTCTGGACCAATGGTTAACGCATTTGAAATAAATAGACGTCTTGTGGCTGTGATAAGTCTTGGGCGTCGGAATAAATGGGATAAATCTTTTTGTGAATTAATGGAATGGAATTTTCTTGAACTTCTTTAGCTCAACAGGCACTTTTTGAAGAAGATGAATTATATGGGCCTGGAATTATGATTAGACGTAAGTATGATTTTAATCCATTTATAACAATGTAAACGATCATTTCATTTTTAAACGCGTTTTTCTCGAAACAGCAATTTTCGAATTTGTTGCAGTAATTACTCGGAAAGAAATGATCTGATCGATATCAAATTTTTTCTGCATGTTCTTTATATATTTCTCCATACAATGACCAACCAGTTTTTTGATCTGATCAAAAGTCGTAGTTTGGTAAGCCAAAAATGACCAGAATGTTGGGTAAAATTCAACTTTTTTTTTAAATATGCCGCCATTTTGTCAATTTTTGATTTTTTGGACCATAGATCATTGTACGGACAGTATCTTCTACTTTAACGAGAATTTTTTTTTAGGTTTCATCCACGGAAAAGGCCGGAATCACTGCAGCAGTGGAGGACCTTTTTTTAGCGCAGTCTGAGATCGCGTGTAACTCGAAAAATATTTAATTTTTTTCTTCAAAAATTTTACTGTGTATTCTTAAAATATGTATAAATATATCCTTAAAATTTTAAATTATTGATACTGTAGTTTTTTCTTATTCCCAAAAATTGCCTTTTTTAGACTGTCACACTAGGTGTAGGCACACATAGTGTGACAGTCTAAAAAAGGTCAGTCTAAAAAGTCAGTTTACACAGTTTAAGAGGCCTTGAACTGTGTAAAATCAATTGCTTACATTTGAATCGTATATATTTAAGGGGTGTATTTTTTTATAGCATAATACGCAGCCGCCGCAAACTGTTCACGCCACGTGCGGAGCCGCTGGAGGAGAGCGTGCAGGGCGAGAGCGGCGAGCGGGTGCGCGTGCCCCGCCCCTCCTACCAGAGACCGCGTGCGCGTCGCCGCCTGTGAAGTGCCAGGCGCTAGTGTATTTTAGTCGTTAAATGTATTTTATCATATCTGTAATAAAGAATATGTACCTTCTTGTTGTTTAATGTTCCTAGACTAGTGGGATACTTAGGCTGCCTGTCCACCGGTGCGGAGCGAGGCAGCAGAGCGGAGAAACGGATAAATATTAACCAATAGGATTGCACAAAATCTCCGCTCCTCTTTAGTGGACAGGGAGTTGCGAACTAGTTTAAAAATTCATACAAAACTGGTAAGCGGAGCGGGGAACCGAATGCAT
>DWJK01005361.1:0-11216 GCA_018248815.1 Croniades pieria auraria
GGTTACAAGTGACGCCTTTAAATTCAACCCCGCGTGACCTCACACTCACCGACACCATCAACACCGCTACAAACTGACACCACTGGTGCCTGCCATAGATAACTATAGTATAAAATAGGATGCTATTGTCTTTGATTATTCGTATTTAAATGCAAAACCGTTAAAAGTCATAAAGTACTCATACACCACGTACTCTATTCGGATTTTTTATAATAAATATGCATATAAGATCAGGGGTTGTTTTTTTCTTGAATCATAACACAATGTGATTCAGTTATATGAATCACATTGTGTTTTAACGAAATTATTAAATAACATTTGTAATTTAACTATAAGTTATTAATCAAGTGAAATAATACGACACGTTTTCGTTCTCCTCACAGGTGGCTCCCTCTTACGGCTGAACTCAGCAATACTCGAATGTCCATGTCAACACAAAGCTTACACATATACGTATGTTTATCACACAGTAGATATACACAAATATTCCCTGCCTCAGACATTGAACCGAATGTAACATACTAGTATTTCCAAGCAGTGCCACTTAACCGTTGACCACTTCACCAGCTGATACCTGCATGCCGTCCGACATAGTTACAATACTGGAAAGAATTCACAAGGGATACCTCTCTCGTAAGTTCCTCGGTGTCAGCTCAAGTGGAGCCTAAGTAAATAGAATACTGACTGTTGTTGAGTATTTCGACAATTTTTTGGATTTTTTGTACTCGACATGTGATTTTTTGTTTTGCGTTTCGCTCGTCGATCGATACGAGTGTTTAGAGGCAATTTTATCGATATACCGTCAATTGTTACATTAATTTAAATCCGATTTAAAAATATAAGCCGAGGATTCATCAATGGATTGATGGTGATGCTACCTATCTGAGAGTCGGAAGTCAAAAGTTTAAACTTCATATTTTTAACTTTTAAATTTTTTGACATTTTATTATTTGACATCATTTAATTAATTCATTATACTAAATTGACATATGTCACATTGACATTGACTATGCTATCAAAGTTCTGTTATGATAGGTATAGGGACTTCTGTTATGATAGGTATAGTCTAAATTGAAATTGTAATAATAAATACATGAAATAAATAAATATCTATATATAAAAGAGTGAAAGTCATCGTCACTATCATCATCACTATCGATATCATAAATACGTAAATCACATATCTCTCAAAAACAATTAACAAAATCGAGTAAAAATAAAAATGCTAAATGTAGAGACAATGAGGTATAAGGACATTGAAATATAGACATATTCGAATATGTAGAGATATTTCAAAGAGATATTTTACCGATATTGTCACATCACTACACCTACCACCCTGCGAAAACAAAAACACGAGGGGTTGAAAAAAAAACTAAAATTACAAATCCGGCTACCGTATTCCCGGGCATACACCAGCTCACTCAGGTGGTTGTGTCCAATGTGGTATTTGAATTCTACCCTTAAACACACAACTGGGATAGTACCCGCGACAGGATTAAGTTCTTGCAAGGAAATTGGTTAGAATCTTATCTTTATATGCCAAAGTGTGTTCGGTTCGATAACACTTAATGTTATAACCCTTTTACAACTGTATTTTTGTTTTTTTTTCTGCACGTTGAAGTGGCAGTGCGCTGGTCACATATGTCGTACAACTGGTGGTCGTTGGGGCAAACGAGTTCTAGAATGGATACCACGGAGTGTCAGGCGTGCTATGGGTCGTCCACCGGCCCGTTGGACCGATGACCTTAAGAAGGCGGCTGGTATTGACTGGATGAGAGCTACGGAGGGAGGATCGAGTGTTGTGCCACACTTTGGGAAAGGCCTATGTCCAGCAGTGGAACGGAACAGGGTGACATGATGATGATGATTGTTCATTTAAAAGTACTGGGAGCTATTTGTATTTGAATAGAGGACGCATTTATCATGTAGAGTACTGAGTGCCAAATACATTTACATATATCTACATATCTACTTCTTACGCGCAATCTCTTCATACACGCATGCCATTTTAGAAGACGTACATACTTTTACTATTGATTGCCTCGTTGGTCGAGTGATTGCAAGCGCGACTGCCGATCGGGAGGTCCTGGGTTCAAATCCCGGGTCGGGTACTATTAGATTTCTTTAATTTAGAATTTCTAGCAGTGATTTTGAGCCTGGATCTGTGCCCGGTGTATGGCAATAGGCTCACCACCTATTCCATGGGATGTAAACGTAACTGGTGAATCGTGGGGGTGTACTATACTCCTCTGCCTACCCCTTCGGGGATTACAGGCGTGATGTTACGTTTATACATTATTTTACTAATATACATATCTGATTATACGTACATGTACTGGCTTAACTTACGTATATTTTTACGGGGTAGACCGTTTTGTTTCGGAACTCTACGAGGTCCTTCACGAGCTCCCGTCGTTTGCAATCTCCGCCACGGCCTCTCTGTTTGTGCATATGTCGGAAACTAGTTGGGCCATCGCTAAAAACGTACGTGAGTTAAGCCAGTACATATAAATATAACGACACGCCTGTAATCCCCGAAGGGCTAGGCAAAGGAGTGCAGTACACCCCCACGATTCACCAGTTACGTTTACATCCCGTGGAATAGGTGGTGAGCCTATTATACATAAACATGTAGGTATATGTATAGTCATCTATATACAGGCTCACGAGACATTTAATTAATTAGTAAAAATTATGTTTCAATATACATATATATCAAGAGGTGTACCTTTAAGGACGACGTTATATATGTACATATGTACAAGCGTGTATGTCTATATGTACATGTAGCCCGCAGATTGTCTTTAAGTACGGAGATAAGTGCATTTGATGCCCCGTAGGGCTCCGCGGCGCTCCGGTGACGGTGCAATATCCACTGGAACCATTCTGCCGCCGATCACTTTGTCGTAGGGTTGTCACTCGGCTGGAAAATGTCGTTTACCAAAAATGAGTATTTTTCGGTCATAAACAGGTGTTATGTATACTTATAAAAAAACGAGGTATGTTTTACGAAAAAACGCAATTTAATATTAATGTCATTGTATTAATACGCCAGGTTTCTTACGGGGTATACAGAGAGCACCAAATGCCAAATATCTTTATCCTTACGGATCGGACCAGCTCACACGCAAAGTAGCAAATATTATACAGCCCAAAAATACGATAGATACATAATCAGTATTATAACTATTATTAACATAATTAATCATTTTTACAGCATCACGCCAGGTCGCTTACTGGTAGACACAGAGCACTATATACCTCGATCCTTACGAATCTGACGTATTAAAAAGTATTTTTTATCACTTGTGCCAACCCTGCGTCGGTAAGAGAATGAGTTGGCACAACCCTGTATCCTTTAAGGTGCCCCGCCCTCCATGCAACTGCCAATCTGCGACCGACGCATATTGGCATATGCGATGCTTGTTAAAGGGCGTCTATAGCATCATGTCAATGCAGCCCGCTTACAATAAAGTGCATCTCAGGACTGCTGGGCCCCTGCGACTCAGGTGCGTGCGCGCACCGAAAACAATGTGTTTTGTTGGGTTACTGCTTAGGTTTGGATTTTTTTGTTGTGTTGTTTAATAGGCAGGCGGGAATAGTCGCCGTTAGCTATGAACTTAATTGTACTGTTATAATTATTTTATATCGAAGCGTATTATTTTTTCTTCTTTGTATTTCTTCTTTTTTTCTTTCTTTTTGTATTCCTCTCACGTTTGATGTAACATTTGTCAAATCCATTTATATTCAAACATAATTGTTGTAACGTAATTATAAGGGGTTGCTAGTTATTTGATTGACGAATTTTACGTCTCATTCCTCGCTTGAAGAATTCTACATCGTCCATGAATACTTCAGCAAGGAATCTATTCTCGAGTTTATTTTGGTTCCATTTGCGCTATTTCTTTCATTTCATTTCAAGTGTATCTCTCTAGAACAATCTGCTTCTGTTCCACTTGAAGATGACAATAGAAATTGAGGCTATTTTGAATTTAAGTTTTTCTACGTATATTGAAAATTTGAGAAAAAAATATTTAAAAGCAGCGGGAATATATTTGATTGATAAAGTGACAGAACTCGTGAAGAAAAAAGGCTTCTGCTTTTGTAGAGTTCCTTAATTAAAAATATCTTTGTCAGTAGTATTTTATTAGGGAAAAAAGCCTAATAATTAATTTAAATCAATTGAAAGCCTTCGAGGTAGTTTAATGACTACCTATCCCAGTGTATCGCTTGTTAATTAAATATTCATAACTATACAGAAAATATGGGCATTGTTTAATGAATGACAAAATAGAGCAATAATAGTGTGGAATGTGGAATGAGCTTCCATCCGCTGTTTCTCCGGAACATTATGACTTGGGGTTCTTCAAGAAAAGCGCAAAAAGAGCTCTCCCTCAAAGCCGGCAAAACACTGGCCACTCTTCGGGTATTGCAAGTGTCCATAGGCGACGGTGACCACTTACCAGCAGGTGTCCCGTCTGTTTATTTGCTAGGCTAAATATAAAAAAAAAATTGTTGGAATAACTCACACATCGTCATTTGACCCCAACTTAGACTGTTTAACGCCTAAAATAGATATTTTTTTAGAGTAAAAGCTGCACGGTAGGTTTAAAACCCAGAAACTGGGCAGAAAGCCGGATTTTCCACCACATCGCTCACTGCTTAATAGCACTTCAGGCTGAAATTAACACTATTTCACAATAACACCATTCAGCTGTCTGTAGCAGATCGTCTACCACAGCACTTAAATGTGGCCCTATATGTTCTCTGCCTACCCTATGAACATGACGAGAGGATATTATAATAGTAATATGTAACAATAACTTTGCATTGTACGTTTGATATGAAAAACACAAGCCGAGTCGCGGTGCGAGACTAGTGCGCTACACGGACGGCGGCGAGATGAAAGACTACACTCGCTAGGGTCGATATGGACATGCGATCTCCTCTAACTAACGAGGTGAGCTAGGGTTGTCGACTGCACGAATTTATTTTGTACATACACACATCACCACTCCAAGTAGCTTTAGGGGTAGGTAGAGAATATGAAGTACCAGATATCTCTATCCTTACAGACCTGCTGTGCTTCTTCCACGTTTATCCGTCTCTTTATATATGCACATTTCGGAGTTTTTTTCTCTTTTTTGTATTTTCGCAGTATTTAAGGTAAAAGTAAACATATATTGACTCCTTTGAATTAATAAATGGTTTTAATTGCGATAGTAATAACTGTGCTTTGGTTTTTTATTTATTTATAATTATATCAAAGAAATTAACTTCATTTGAATTGTCTAGAAAATAAAGTGAAATACATAAGAGCATTAATAAAAAACGCTTTTATAAATATGACTGATGACTGCCTCGTTGGTCGAGTGGTCGCAAGCGCGACTGCCGAAAGCGAGGTCCTGGGTTCAAACCCCGGGTCGGGTACTATGGGAATTTTCTAATTTATAATTTCTAGTAGTGCGAGTCTGGATCAGTGCCCGGTGTATGGCAATAGGCTCACCACCTATTCCATGAGATGTAAACGTAACTGGTGAAACGTGGGTGTATACTACATTTCTCTGCCTACCCCTTCGGGGATTATAGGCGTGATGTTACGTTTTTCTTATAAATAGTACTTTTTACGAAGTATACTTTTCACCACTATTGCTAGCCTATCTCAGTCCACTACTGGACACAGGCCTCACCTAATGAGCGCCATCGACCACTGTTCTTGGCTTGCCGCACCCTGTTGCTGTCTGCAGGCTTTTGCAGATCGTCATCGAACTTAGGCAGAGAGCGTTCTACACTACAGTGTTAAAAATATATTTAATAATATCGGTATTTAACCATATGGCTACAGAGCTGAAGATCGAGCTCAGTGGCGTGCTATTGGAGAAGCCTGTGTCCAGCGGTGGACGGAAGTTGGCTGATGAAGTTGCACAGCTGTAATTGTTGACAACCCTATTCACATAAAATGCATACCATTTAGCCAATCTCGTATCACAAGTCCGATTGTCTTCTGGCGATAATATCACAAAATTACGTCTTAATGAACGTGAATATTTTGTTTTTTAAATAAACGTTCTGATTAGTAAGCAAAAGAATTAGAAAACACAGCTCGGGTCTGAAAGGATAAACATAATTATTTGACAATCATACTCTCTGCGTACAAAGTAAAGGACCTATCTTGAAGATGTGTATTTTTTTTAATCGACCCATTTGTCGTTCCACTATTGGAATATGGGTCTCCTCTCATATTGAGAGGGTTAAGGCCATAGTCTGCAACGCTGGCCATTTTTTATAAATTCTAAGGTGTGCAGATTACCTCACGGTGTTTTCTTTCACCGTTAGCGAGTGATATTTAAACTTAAAACGCATTTTATAGAGGTGCGCGCCATGGATTTGAACCCAGCACTCTCGGAGCGAGAGGCTGAATTCTTAACCACTAAGCTATCACTGCGTTTGAAGATATGTATACAAACACACAACTAACTGTATAAAAAAAATATTGATTTGACATTTCTGTCACGAAGACTTGCACAGTGTTCACCGGTATTTATTTATTAACGATTCATTTGATCACATTATACGAGATGATTTTTGTGCTTTATTGTACCGTGTCCTCAGGTCGCTCACGGGGTAGACTGAAAGCAAAAATATGAGTAATAAATAATTTCGAAGCATGAACGAGTGAGTCACATGTTATTAGCCGCGAGGGGCCAATTAACCGGGCTATTAAAATAAATACATGTGAGGCATTTATATGATCTGCGTAGCAATTAAGGTAAATACATGTGTATCTGTGTTTGAGTGCCTCGTTGGTTTGGTGATTGCAAATGCTGCTGTTGCTGCTGCAAATGGTCCTAGGTTCGAGTCCCCGAATGGGTCTTATTTGGTTGTCCTAACTTGATATCCCCGATAGTAGCTCGGACTCTAGATTTGAGCCTGGTGTATGTCAATAGGCCCACGACCTTCTCCATGCGACGTGTAAGATGACAGGTCAGACGTGGGTGTGTTACACTCCTCAGTCTCCACCCTTTGGGAAGTGGTTATAATAATAATAAATAATAATAATCGACCCATTTCTCATTCCACTGTTGGAATATGGGTCTCCTCTCATATTGAGAAGGTTAAGGCCGTAGTCTGCCACGCTGGCCAAGTGCGGGTTGGCAGGAAGTGGTTAGTAAATCTTAAATGCTTTGTCGGACGGTTCTGGGTTCGATTCCCATTTGCAATAAAATATGTGAGTGTCGACACCAGTGTTTGTACCATATTAGAATTGTCGTCCAATTGTTAATCATGTATTATACATTCACCGCCTTTTGTAGAAAACGAGATAGCAAAGACGGCACCCCTCTAGCATCTTAAGAGTCTGAAATACAATGATTAGAAGATTTTAGATTTTCCTACGTCTGACGACTCTAAAAACCGGCCAAATTGTACAATTCGAGTGCTAGATTTACAGGAGTTGACATTTGCTGCCTAATCTATTCTCATCTCTCTTCTCTCCCTCTTTCCCTCTCTGTTTAGAAACAATGTTAAAAATTAACACCCAATGAACATAACAAGCCGAAAATTTGCCTCTTCCCGGCTCTGGCACGAACAGTCGTAAATCATGGTACACACGACGCAGGTGGCCGGCGGACACCTGTCGCGGCGTCCAAACAAATAATTTGTCAATCTGTTCGCCCTGTGTCGCGCCGACTCCTAGATTATAAAAATAATGCATGAAAAAAAATTGTTCGTCGTTAAATCGATGTTGTCAATTTTATACCGTCATGTAACATCACGCCTGTAATCCCCAAAGTCGTAAGCAGAGAAATGTAGTACACTTCTACGCTTCATCAGTTACGTTTACGTCCCATGAAACATGTGGTAAGTCTATTGTCATATACTAGCCGCAGATCCAGTCTCCGAAAACTAGAAACTCCGAATAGAAAATCTAAGGTAGAGAAATTTGATAATGTTGAATAACTTATATCTAGGTACGAGTTTTATCACATACTTTTTTCTTGTACTGTTATGCAGATCGTCGATACATTTATCATGCCACTGTTGGACATAACTCTTCTATTAGAATGTAACGGGTTAAGTTCACAGCCTGTAATACTGACTAAGTGCGAATTAGTAGCCTTCACACTCCTTAAGGAACATTCTGGAGAACTCTATAGGAAATGTTAATATGTAACATTTTGCTTCACCATTATATCAAGTGTTATTTAACTATTAACAACTGTTTATCAAAAACTAATTTATTAATACGCCTTAAGTTTCTTTACCACCTTTTTCAGGCTGATTTTTTTCAAATTATCTTTCGATTAAAAATTTGTTGTTCTACCCACTCTGCCTACATTTTGAGATGTTATAAATGATTCCCGAATTGGCATCTCTCTGTCTAGCGGCTTGTCGGGCGACCACTTGACAAATGATGCGTTGACAGGACGCGCAGGTAGGCACATATTTAAAACGTGGCTAGTATATTTTTTTGCCGCCGTCCCTTAAACTACGTTTTTGTGTACCCTATTGGTCGTTGGCGGCTTACGAGTGGAAACAATGGACGTTGTTATGTACAATCAATATTTATATATTGCTTTTCAAATTTTCCTTTGTTTTTACATTATTCTTCAAAGTCGCGGAAAAAGTGTACGGTTTTTATGGGTAACATTGAATGTGTTGTCTCTTAATCTGTTCTGCTTACCTATCAGCTCAGTCCATACAGTATAATCTGCTGGAACTGTCACTCCTGCCTACCCACTCTGCTACAATCCTACCACAACATGAACTCGACCGATCTATACAAACTGCAAGCGCCATACACGCGCTCTCTCGAGGAAAATGATTGTTACAACGGACGGAATTTCTCCAATACTTTCATATGCGACGGCGTCGCCTCGCTTATTATTATTATTATGATTATCGATCGTGGATCTATAGATCTGTGGATCGCGGCGGATCTATAGATGGCGGGGTCAGCGCAATTACGTCGCTATTCAACGTCGGAGGCGGTGCGACGCGCTGCGGGCCGCGGGGGAAATCAGTAGACGGAGGAAATGTCCGTTTTGTATAATATGATGTATAACTTCGTCATTTTACTGTATTGAGAATATTTGAAACGTTTTGTTTGATAATCAGGCTGAGTAAGATTTATTATTAATATTTTTGTTGTATGATCTTGAGTTCCTCGAAGAGGTAGGCAGAGGGGTGTAGTAAACTCCCACGTCTCACCAGATTGGTTTACGTTTCATTATGGAACGAATCATTCATTACGTTTCATTCTTTCTTTTCTTTTTTAAATAAGCTCCTTCCAGTAATGGTTGTCTGGAAGAGATCTCTCGTTTAGCGATTAGACCGCCTTTTGTTTTTACCGAATTTTGTTATTCCTTACTTTGTATTTTTATATGGTATACAATAAAGTGTTTGTGTTGTATAGCGTAGAGGGTTAACGTATTACCATACTCCGGGCACATATCCAGATTACGAGGCACTAGATATTTGTGGGAATTTCAAGATATCGATTATTTGAAAATGTTCCCGCGACTTGAACTCCACGTATAAAGTATGTTTCTATAATTTCATTATAATGTCTTTATGTTACTATATGATGTTTATTTCTATTGGAGAAAGGAGAAACGTTCTGAGTGTGTATTAAGGATTATTGAGTGGAGAATCTTTACAAGAACTCATCGTACCTCCTGCCTACCCTGACACGTCCTCTGACTGTCGCACCCTTAGCTGATCCAAAATCAACGATAAAAAATATACCGGCTTATCTCACGTACGTTTTTCGGGATCGTCCGACTAGTTCCTCATGAGGAAGGACATCGTACAGGTCCGAAACTGGTGGGGCCATCCCAAAAGTATGTTTTTGGGATGGCCCGTTATGAGTTGATGGCCGGATGAGTTAAGCCGATACATATTTAATCATGTGTATAAATACTCACGAAACTTTTGATAGTAAAATCAACGAATTATATTTCGGATTTGTTAGAATTTTTGCATGTGTTAAATGGTGCTGAGAGCAGAAAACAAGGCCTGCCTCACTAGTCCAGTGGTTAGAGTTCTGCCTTGCTGCGTTGGGATTCGTTTCTCATACAGCACACATATTGATGTACTGAGCGTTTGTAGTTAACGTGTGTGTGCGTGTGCGCCTAAAATAATCGACCTAAGCATGAATATAGACATTTATATACATATGTCTGTATGTATGTACAAAATAGATATTAAACTTATTTGAAAGAATGACAGAACAGATGTGTAAAGGGAATGTTAATGGATGCTGATGCTAATAAAAGTTTCGTGAGTATTTATACACGTGATGAAATATGTACCGATTTAACTCACGTACGTTTTTCGGGATGGCCCGACTAGTTTCGGACCTGTACGAGGTCCTTCCTCATGACGTCCCGCCGCTTGCAGCGAGGTAGCGACATGTTTTAATCATGTGTGTTAATACTCACGAAACATTTAGTTGTAAAACTACCCGATTGGTTATAAACAAAATGTTAAGAGAGGAAGTAAACTGGTCACTACAATTAAAGGCATTGTAATACTTAAAGGAAAAAATCCTAGACTAATTTCTATAATAAAATGATTTGCGTCGATCTTAAAGAACATCATATGACAGAACCCTCCGCGATTTTTCAGAAGAAGAATTCCACATTTCACTCGTTCTTCTATTGTTTAATTTGCGATGCAGTAAGGATACCCCAGCGACGTGGTAAGTCTGCCGATCCGTATTTGGTGACCGTGATAGACTGTATCACTGATTCTCATCGTACAAGAAGAGCCGGCTGCCCAAAAATAAAGGAAAAGGTTGACGTCAATGATAAGTCGGAGGGTGGATCAGGTGAAGCAGAAAGAGACCCACGCGCCTACGGTTACCTGGTAGAACACGTAAAGTGACATTCTGTCAACTCTTTGACCGTTTACTGTTCAAGCGTGGACAATTTGGACAACGCAATTTTGCTCAAAGTCAAGTGGGCCAAGCGGACGTTCTTGGCAAATGATTGGAGTAGATTTTTTGTATGAATCGTCATTTAACAAATATAAAACATCGATAGTTGTCTTCAATAACTATCGCTTCAGAAAACGAGTTTTAATAAGTTAATATTTTAAAGTTTATATTCCAGAAGTATTTTGGATGGTCAACAGAAACTCCTTATAGGTTTACTTCAATTATTTATGTATGACACTTGTACATTAGTTTCACAATAAATTCGGACAGAGTA
>DWJK01005362.1:0-11215 GCA_018248815.1 Croniades pieria auraria
TAGATGGTTGTGTCACTTAACAATTGCGTGACCTTGTTTTCATACTCACGCGTGTCAACCACCACAGTAGCATTTCCTTGTTCGCGGGCAGCACCAATATCTTTTCATTATTGCGTAAGTTTCGGAGAGCTTTGACGACGCCGCATTGCCTCAGTGTTCTGCCGCGCCACTCGTGCGGCGACGGGTGCTCAGGAGGAAGGATCTCGTACCAGTCCGAAACTAGTCGGGCAATCCCGAAAAACCTACGTAAGTTAAGCCGTAACATTTTTAATCAAACAAAATTTTATTCGATAATGGAGTCTACGTTGATACTTTAGACCAAAACGGCAAAACTTCTTTAAATATTGCCATAAATACTAAAAACTTTCAATCTACAAAATGGATATTAAAATACTGTCCTAATCTAAAGTGCCAAAGTAATGAATACATACTTAATACCTTTCATTCTTATGACCAATGCGAATATAAGAAGGTGATAACTATGCTTTTTAAATACGGTATTACAATTAAATGTAAGCATGTCAACAACAAGCGATTAATTTGTAGATACAGCGGTTGAAACAGGCTTCGCTGATATTGCGGACGAGCTGTTAAAATTGGGACTTGAACCGAACATTTTTAGAAACATTTTTTTTACCAATCTTTAGTTTACCTATATCTTTAAATGGATTGCTTACTTCATGTTTATCATGTCTTGTTTATATTATTGCGGAAGGAGCAAAACTTATTGACCACTCTCACGAGTAGTCATAATGCTTGTCTCGCAATTCAAATTAATCCGATATTTCAAAGTCGGTCAAAATCGCGTTCAAATATTCCGTTACAAACATAGATACATAGATACAACGGAAGCCAACAAAAGCGTGTTAAATTAGCGAAATTTTTCGCTAAATAACATCAATTTATGATTAAAGTGAGTTTTGTGTAGATTACGGCTTTATTTGTTTATTACAAATCGGATCATACCCCAGAAATGGGCGATTTGCGTGCCCGATGCTTTCCTCGAATAAAATTAAATTTTCGGAGAGAGAACCTGAAAACCGAGTATGTCATCCGAGAAGGCAGCAGGAGCCAGAAAATTTCATATTATTGCATTGTCATCGGTCCTTAATGAGTGTGCAAAAATTCAAATTAATTCGACATTTCAAAGGCGGTCAAAATCACGTTCAAAGTTTCTGTTACATACATACATACATGGATACAACCGAAGCTAATAAAAGCGTGTTAAAAAGAGAGAAGCAATACCTACCAAAACGAAATTGGGAACTTTTGACTTATTAAACTTAACGTATTTGCATAGATTTTCTACATATCTTTTAAGTCTTATAGGATTTAAAAGTTAGTACTTATCTACAAAGGCAAGAAGGCATCGAAAGGAAATTTGTATGTTATACAAAAGAGCCGGAAATCATAAATACTGTCTGGCCCTATTGCAACGATTGTTAGAGATAGTTAAATTAATTGCAATTTAGAGGGCATTGAAAATGATTTGGCTTCATCAAACCGTTATTTCATATTTAAAAAACTCATGATGAAGCTAAAGTTTGCAGAGTCGTTGGACAAACAATTGGAATGTATGAATGGGTTACTCTTTGTCAAGAGTAATGCAACATTCACAATTTGGTATTTATTCTGGTCAGTTCTCGATATTCAAGTTTCGCCACGTGTATGATACAATTGCTAGACAACGGTTCTTGGAATATAGGTTACAAGGTGTTGCACAACACGAAAGACTTCAAAGCAAAAAGTGTGGCTGATAATGTTGATGAGGTTCTCAGGAAGATTTTCAGAAAGGTACAGTTTTTATGGCCTGTTAGTAAGCCGTCTTCGAATTAGAAGTCATAAGGTACTTACTTGCATTTAGGTTCCATAACTATGAAAATGAATAATAAATTCCTTCAATAGGTACTACATAAAATAAAATCTTATTTACAAAAGCAACAATTGTGTACGTAAAATAGAAAACACCTTCCATCATAGACTGACAAATTGTCAAATAAACTGGCGATAACGTAAAGATAAAAGTAAAGGAAAAAGTGAACATTATTTAATGGTTCGCAATGTGTTTTTATTTTTCAAATAACATTTTACACCGGATATATTGTTTCTTTACCCCTTCATTAGCTTAAAAATAGAGATAAGTATCTTTATCAAATTACTCTTGAACTTTCTAAAGCTGGCTATGGAATAGAGTAGATTTAATTCACAGACAAATCAACGAATTTACCGCCGTAAAATGCTAATATTATAGTGTCAAAGTTCTAGAGTATTTCACTTACTATTATTCAGTTTATGTTCAGAAAACAAAGTTTAATCGGTAACAATAGCGCCTTTCAGACTGTAAAAACATTTAATTATTTGCTGTCCTACATTGAAACATTTATTTCGATAACAAGGTATGAATAATTCATGTTTTTATACCTTGTATGTAGTATATGGCAAAAAGGAAAGTATCTACATCAAATTGTTGAGAGTTGCTCAGAGAACAGTTAAATTCTAAGCAAATCTTGAGATTCAAGATCAGTTACTATATGGTGTAACGTTCAAGTTGTCGGATAATCATGCTTTGAAGATGTTATCAAAACTTAACACAGAGTTCTCCAAACATCTTAGTTTTGGTAATAAATTTGTGAATTCCGACAAAACCATTTAATAATAGGGATGTTATCTTTCTTATTCTCCAGAAACACCCATTTGCTTAAAATAAACCCTGCCCATTAATGTATGAGACAGTAAGAATATTAAAATAATTTATTTATAAAATTTAACATCTGATTTCAAATTGTTATAAAATAATTAACAAAAAATGGTGAAAAATATTTATTAATTTATTTAATAAAGGCTATTCGTTCACTTTTTTAAATAAATTCATAATTTTTCGTCGTAGAGGTACAGAAGTCACAATTGTCTTTAGCACTAACTCTTTAGTACAAATGTGATGCAGAGGTCCAAAAGCCAGTGCTACTACAGTACAAGCTAGACATATAACATTGTAGGGCATGCTAAAATCTGGTGTTGGCAGTGACACCATTGCTCCATTGGTTCTGAACACTGCTGGATACCCTGAAATAATCAAAATGAGTAAGCATTATTAAAAGGCATAAAATAATGAAGTGGTAGCATAATGAATAGGTCAGAATTTTTCTTCCAGTACATTTGCCGTAATGTGTACATAATGGCAGACTTCTATCATTTTATTTATATCGATCAAATATTAATTTGGCAATGATCTAAAGTTAAACGCCAACTTACATAATTGTGATGCATTTATAGCTGAATCAAAGGAGCTTCCACTCACTGGTAGACTAGAATAATTCTTTGCTGTGGGAAGATTTGCAGATATTAATGCAGATCCAATATAAAATCCATGGTTAGCATCAGGTGGATACTCCTGCCATTTCAAGAACACAAATTCGAAATCAATAGTTACAGTAGTTGTTGATTTTGGAGGTAGTTTCAGCATAAGTTCTAAGTGATAGGGTTTCTGCCTACTTCTTCCTGGTGAATAATATTGAGATAGAATTAAATCACTTTCAGCTTCCCCATTTATTCTTAAAGAACTGAGCTGTATTGGCAGCCACCAAGGTGCATTTTCTAAGAGAACCACATTAATTGGAGCCCAATAGTTGTTTCTTAATTCAGTCACTATTCCACCAAATTCTTTACCATAGCCCAGTACTGAGCGTGTGAATGTCAGTGGTGGTGGGATTGTGACTGGCAACATTTTTTTCGTCTCATATTTAGCGCCAATATTTATCATCTGTCCACCAACTGGTATTTCATATACAGCGAACTTAGTGTCACTACCTCCCCTTTGAGAGAGTGTAACTTTATCTGGGTGAGGCATCAATTTAAAGGAAAGTGTGTTGTTAGAAGTAATATCAACATATATCTTGCTTGACGATGCAAGAGGGCAGCCTCCAGGTAATCCTTGCCCAAATAGCTTTCTAAAAGACCAATCCATGCTCTTTATTATATTATAGTCATAGACAAGAGCAACTGTTTGTTTTATTTCTAAATTGGTATCAACACAGCTACTGGTAGAACACATCCGTCTTACATGTGTACCAATTGAGTGAAAATTTGTATTATGGATCATTCTAGAATTTAACAAGGATGAAAATCCATGGCTCGATTCACATGGTAACAATTTTTTCCATGGAGTCAAATTTTCAGTGCACACAATTTCCCTAGGTAATGATGCATATCGTAATTGTGATGTGCTATTTGATTTTGATCTGACTGCACCCATCGGCCACAGAGCCATTTGGGGTACAACAGTATTAAAACTATCAATGAAGTTTAGTGATGCACAAAATAATCCAGATAATGTTGCACTCAGTTTTCTCCATTGGGTATCAACTTCTTGCACATCAGGTGAGAACCAAGCATAAAGTTCTGCTCCTGGTGCAGCATCCAGCACAGGATAACCCCAGTTGTTATGTTTCCACTGCCCCTCAGTTAACGTCAGATGCAATTCTTCAACATCAAACCTTGACATCACTTCCCTCAAAGATCTTGGTGCTAAATGAGAATGTTCAACTGAAAATTGAGAAAAATCAACACATAATATGTACAATACATCGGTGAATAGACTGTAATAAGAAAATGACCTGTATTAACGTAGAAAATACGTACAGGAAGAGGCTCCATCAACTAAGGTTATAAACTGAAAATCGATGTACAGATGAGACGGTGGTAGGGGTTTTATAAACATTTCTTCTTGAAAATCATCGCCAATAACAAATATCGGCACGCTCAACAAAGCCATCAAAGAAAAATATAGCAATGGCCCCATGTTTGATAGGCTATAGGATATATTACAAATTTAATTAAGCGTCCATTAATTTCATAGAATTTTCAATTTATTACGGTAATTAAACTAAATTACAAGGCGCACGCCAACCCAATTCAAATTACTATAATACGATTACATACACTGTTAATGTTTATCACGTATGACAGCTGACTTTTAAGTACTGTCATTACCATACACCATAGAAACGATTTGTAATATTCACGTACTTTTGCCAAACACGTTCCAAAGTACTTCATAAATACTACATGCACGTACACGTGTAAAAGTATACAGTTATCTAAGATAATTATATGTCTAATATTTTCACAAAGAAAATAATCTTATTGGCAGTCATTAAATCATCACGTAAATACAAAGCTGTCTTATATGTAGATTAGGGGAGCCAGCTCAAAATGTGTCCATCGAAAAAAAGAGAAAGCAAATGCGACTACCTATCTTTCAATCTCTTTGTACTCGCGCACGCACAGGTAGCGTTAGCGCGAATCGTGCGTCAGCAGTGAGATAGAGATAGGGCATCGCAATTGTTTCTCTGTTTCTAACCGTCTGACGTTGCCACTTACAGGCAGCCGTATGTCTTCCCTACTCTATATACAACATCTCTATGTGTAAAAATCTTTTGAACGCAGGCCATTTGACAAAAACATTACAATTTTGACATGATGACATTTTAAATATTATGAAACTGAAAGGTATTGTATGACTTATTGTACGCGACGAGTTTACAGACTCTTTCAACCAAATTCATTTAACTTATATAAAGTATAATATGATTATGAGTCAACTCATTAATATAAGGTTCATAAACAAGATAATCCACTAATTGCGCAAAGCAATTGAAAAGCAATACGTCTTCTTATTGGCTCTAAATATTTAAAATCAAGTGCTAGACATAAAAAAAAATTTTTTTTAATACGGATTAGTGTAATTAGTAATTTTAAGCATAATTTTTGTGGGCGGTATCAGATAAAAAAAAATGGATAATGAATTTGTAGATATTTCCACAAGTCTTAAGCGTCAGTTAGGGTATGGAGTTGGACATGTATTAAACGATGTGTGCGCAAGTTTATGGTTCACGTATTTTCTGGTATTCTTCCATTTGGTACTCGAATTTACCGGATCGCAAGCGGGTAATTTGATGCTGTTAGGACAAATAGTTGATGCCCTATCTACACCATTTGTTGGTTACCACTCAGATCACACAGACAATTCTATTAGCGCCAGATATGGCAGAAGAAAACTATGGCATTTTTTTGGTACGTACTTTGTTCATTTATATGTAAAAAATATTATTATTATATCAATGTTCTGGAATCTGAGAGGTCTGACTCCCCCATGAGTCAATATCAGTATTTGGTCCAGATAAATGAACCTTGGTCTCAATTGATGACTACATCCATCAACATTTGCTCTATAGAAATGCTGATTTTTTTTAACATTTTACTGTACTATAATATATTGGTCTATATTTCCAGGAACATTCTGTGTTTTGATATCATTTCCTTTAATTTTTTCTGAATGTGTGGGATGTTCAACAACACATAAATGGGCACAAATATTTTACTTTGCTGCATTCATAATAATCTTTCAAATTGGTTGGGCTGCTGTGCAGATATCACACTTGAGTCTCATACCTGAATTAGCCGAGGACACCCATACCAGAACCCATCTCACAGCTATTAGGTCAGAATATTTTAAAATTTTCATATCACCCCATTTTTTTTTGCCGCTTCTTTTAAATTTGCTTATATTATCTGCTATTACCAACTAATATTTGGTTACAATCATTTGATATAGATATAGAATTCGTTTTATGATAAGTTATGCAAAAAAAATTTACATTGTTGCCATATTTCCTAAATAAATCATTGTTCTTACTCATTCTTGCAATATCATACTAGTATGTAATCTGTACGTAGTCTTAAAATTTTAAATTTTAAATTCTGGCCTCTGATATAGAAAAATATTGTAATGTAATTTATTTATTGTACTTTTCAGATATGGATTCACTGTGTTTTCAAACATATTTGTGTACATAGTTACATGGGTCATACTACATTTAACAGGAGAATGCGATAAGGAAGTATGTGAATAATACTTGTTCAACTGTAACTTTCCGTAAACATTTCTAAATAGTTATTATTTGTTTAATTAACTGTCACTAATTAACATTTAACTTTGTATAACATTTGTTACATTGTTACATACTCTTCATATGTATTTCTATATGTTCTTTCTATGTTACTATGTATTGTTGTTTTATACTGTTTAGTATACACAAATGTATATTCTTTTAACAATGACATAGTTATATGCAGTCAGGTATAGACATATTGGATGGATAGACAGATAGATGTCCAGAGCTGGGCATATACATATATATGCTTGTATTAATTACATGCTTTATTTCAAGTTGAAAAATCCTTACAATATACTCCTGTGCTGGGTATCAAAACCTCTTCTCAGCAAAGGTGTTCTTTTGCTCAACAGTTGTTCTTGTAAGCACTAGGCTAACAAGGTATTTAGTTGAATTAAGTTATTTTACAAAATTATTCAAATTACTTTTCAAATACACAGGCTTCACATTTAAGGTTTTTATTTTTAAAATTTTTTATCAAACAGTACCATGATGTATGATTCATGATGATCAAGAGGTACTCTAGGGTAGATAGGGTTGATTCCCGTGTCAAGTACTGTTGGATCATTCTAACTTGAAATTCTTTGTAGTAGCTCTGAGTCTGAATTTATATCTGAGTGTGGTAATAGGCACACCAGACAACATAACTGGTAACATGTGGGAGTGTACTATGTTCCTCTGGTTGCCTTTTTGTGGATTACAGGCATGATGTTACATTTTTTATGTTATACTTAGAATTATGATTTGTTTTGCATGGACTATATTTTTTTTTCAGCAAGTGGGCCCAGCAGATGCTTGGAAGTTTAGAAATGTTATGTATGTAGTAATAAGTGTTGGTACTGTAACATCAGTAATTTTCCATTTAGTGGTAACTGAAAAACCTAGAAGTCAAGTACTGTTGGTTGAAATTGATGGCACTACACTGCACTGTAGTATATTCCGCAGACTTCAATTATATCAGGCAAGTGTAAAAACATTCCCTTATATGTGACTTTCCAAAGGTGAACTCCACCAATTGGTACTCAAATAGCATGGCAGGGTATGGATCAGGCCTCATACTGTTGTTGTGGACATCCATGTGTCCAATATAGGAATGTAAAATAGGTTGTAGGTACTCTATAATCATTTTTCTTGTCATGACATTAGCCAAATGGGTTCCGTTATGGCCTGTTCTCAGCTTGCCACGTCCATAATCTGTCTGTAGAATTTCACACAAATATAAAACTTTAATAATCTGGAATAGCTTTTGAGGTGAGATCAAACAGCAAACTGAAAAAGCAGAACATCACTAAAAAAACGTCTTAGTGAGTTTGCATAGTATTACAACAATGATTCTTGTATATAAATTATGGAGGTAATGATATTAATTGATTTTTGTCAATTATTAATAAAAGATACGTAGTAAATAAAAAATAGAAAGTAAAGGAAAATATATAGTAAATAAGAAAATGGACACATGTTTCAGATAGCGAGTATTTATATGAGTACAAGGTTAGTAGTGAACATTTCACAAGTGTTCATACCCTTGTATCTCCACCATACGTTGGGATTGGCTGCGCGCGCCCTGGCTGTCATTCCGCTCGCCTTGTACCTCGGGAGCCTGTCCGCTGCGAGTGTACAGAGGCTGGCCCCGCCCTCCTGTACCCGTAAAATTAATTATGCTATCGGCTCAGCCTGCTCTCTCACTGGCTTTATCTGGATATATTTTGGTTCAGATGAGACCTACAAAGTGTATTATATTTATGTAGTTGCAGTTTTAATAGGTTAGTATTTATTATATTAGTGCTTAAATTTATGTTATTACTTTTGTTACATTTGTAAATAGTCATCAACACTAACGACCGGGCACGCTATTTGACGTCCTAATCAAGACTAACGTTGTCGACCAGGAACGTGAATTGGCGTCATATACAATAATCATATTGCGGTATGTAATCATGTAAAGCACTTTGACTCTCGCTAAAAACTGCAAATATTGGCTTTCCCGGTTGATAACGTTAGTTTTGTTTAGGGCGTCAATTGGCGTGCCCGGTCGTAAAAGTGTTAACATATCAATATGTGGGTATCACTATTGGATCTAACTTAAAAATAAATATTCCAATGTTATTATTTCCTTAGTGTAATTTGGAAGTTCTTATGAATTACTTTAGTTGGTCAGAATTTCAGTTAATATATCAGATAATTTCAGTACTGTTATGGAAATTATTGCGCGGCTTGAATGTTTAAAGCATTAGTCCACTGCACAGGCGTGCTTTGTCGGAAAGCTGACTTTATTTAATCTGTAAACGTTCTTCTTTCTACTGACATTGTTATTAATATTATTATCATCATCAGCCCGTCATCGTCCACTGCTGGACATAGGCCTTTCCTATAACACGCCACTGAGTTCTGATCTTCAGCTCTTCGCATCCAACCACTGTCAGCCATTTTGCGTATATCGTCACTTCACCGAACTGGAAGGCGTCCTACGCTACGTCCTATAATATTATAATACTGACAAAAGAAATATGATTTCAAAAAGTACAATTGAATCTGTTTAAATGTATTGCAGGGTTCGGCGGAGCGCAGATGTTGGTTACGAGCCTAGCGCTGACAGCTGATCTCGTGGGGCCAAGCACTCAGGCATCGGCGTTTATTTATGGACTCATGAGCTTTACGGACAAACTGGCCTGTGGGGCCACCATCGCGATTATACAACACTTGTATGTTTTTATTTATATTGCAATTATACAGCATGTGTTTTTAATTATATTGCAATTATACAACACATATATTTTTATTTCTAATCCAAGCATACAAATATTGTATTTTCCTTTCTATTCTAATTATAGACAACACTCTTAAATATGAATTTTATTTTTGTGACAGTTATAGTTATTAAAATTTAAATAAAACGCCTGACATTCAGTTTGAAAGTCTGTTGGTTTTTAAAGTGGTTCGACAAACGTTAGATATTATTTTTCTGTTCTGCAATTGAAATCTATGTTTTTTTCATACAGTGCAGACTCAAGCGGTATAGCATACTATCGTGATGTGCTGTCGTGGGTCTGTGGTGGTGCTACGGTCCTTGGAGTCGTGCTGACACTGCTATTGTCTAAGTCGTCAGAGGATACACTTATAGACAATAGTAAGTAGCTTTTATGTTTCTATCAAGAGTAATTATGTTTCCTATTTTTCAAAACACTTACAAGTCATTTCAATCCCACGAATTTCATACCACGTTGTTTTCTGATTTTCCACAAAATAGAACATAATTTTTTATACCGCCATAACTTTGACAGAATTCGCTTTTTAGTATCAGAGTTGTTATGTCATGCAAAAAAAAAATGGATTGCAAACGCTTATATGTACGTAATATATTTTGGTTTGAATCATTCTTATTAGAGAAAAAATTTTTCATCGTTTTCTTCGGTTTCCAGATTAGGACTTCTTAAACACCAAATATCAAAGTAACTGCAATAAATTAGTCATAATTCTTTCATATATCATTATTTTTAATGTTCATTTTTGTTTAATTTCAGATCATTCATCTATAAATGCAGGAGACAATGAAATACTAGTTCAACCGGAAATTTAATAGTGTAGTTAAAAAAGTTACTGAGTTAGATAGTCTGAATGAAACATACACTCAGCGGCACGGAATCTTGGCCAAATTCATAACATGCGATAACAAATTTTTAAGTGTGTCTTCAGTCTTAAGTGTTTCTTCGATGCAATATGCACTAAAACGGTACCAAGAGCCTGGCCGCTGCACACGCAGACCAGGTAGTAGTGGTGTAACTTTCCACATCAGCTCGTGACGACCGCTTTATCGTGTTAGAGATTTTAAGAAATCGCTTCCTTACCGCTGTAGAGATCCGACAGCGGCTTCAAATCTCCAGGAATGTAAATGTTAGTGAGCGTACGGTGAGAAGACATATGGCGGACGTTGATTTAAGAGCAAGAAGACCAGCCCGTGGCCCACAGCTTCTCCCACAGCATAGAGCAGCTCGACTTCAATTTGCCCGCGAACATGCTAACTGGTTTCATGAACAATGGGCAAGGGTTTTGTTTACGGATGAGTGCAGGATCGCTTTAAATGCACCTGATGGTCGACAACGTGTGTGGAGAAGGAAAGGTGAACGATATCTGGCGATTACTACCACTCCAACAGTGAGTTTTGGTGGAGGCTCTATAATGGTATGGGGTGGCGTTAGTTCTGATGCACGTACAGAATTGGTCATCGTCAATAACGCTCTAACTGCAACACGATACGTCGAGGA
>DWJK01005363.1:0-11214 GCA_018248815.1 Croniades pieria auraria
ACGGCATTTTTATTTTCATTTTATCTATAGGCTTTGGTAAAATAATCCATGAGACCAAGGTGCTATCAATATTTTTAAAATAGATACAGGCACATATGAATAATATTGAAGCTGACAATCGTGTAACACAATTTAAAAAAACGAATACTTCGTTTATTTCGTTCTGTATATAACAATATATTTCGAGATAAGCGTTTGACATTCCAGAAACTAAATTCCAGATGTCATTCCATAATTCAGAATCCAGATGCCTAATTTTGGCATTCAGAATCAATCCAGTCCAGAATTCAATTTATTGTTCGATTATCTGTTACGGTTATCAATATAAAACAGTTTAGTAGCGCAGTGTCCTGAAAACAGCTAAAAATATTTTTGGTTCGTTATTACCATTCAAAGTTAACTAGAATGTGCACCTGTATATAAAATTCCAATATAGCCACCTGTAAAAATACCGTTGCGTTTTTTTTTTACATTTTTATTTTTGTTTTTATGTTTTTCTACTTTCATTTTAACATATAGCAATACCATAACATAATCGTTTATGAGCAGAACCATTAGATGTAAGCTATAGATTGCGAAGTATGTAATCAACTTAGTTTCAACCATGTTGACGCGGCACTGCCTTGTATTTAAGATTGATATATCCGCTCAATTCATCTAAAGCTTGTATTTTTTAGTTTTAGTATATTTTCGCTTTTAATAAATACGTTGTTCGCTTGCATGCATTTTGTGTTACGATCCGTATGAGATATAGTTTGCTAATATGACAGTGTTCTCATTCAAAACTGGCAACAATTTTTGACCGTATACGACAAGGTCAGCTTTGATAATAGGTTATGTACGCCCAAAATCATAACAACGAAAATACTTTGAGTAGAACCGTGCTGCTTCCGATGCGCTCGCTGAGGCACGTTCAGTTGGGCGTGGCCTCTGCACCCCAACTACACTTGATCAATCTAAAGAGTTCAAAAGTAAACTAAACATGCGGTGCTGACTCAGCACAAATTTTTCCCCAATACATTTCATTAAGAAACAAGTCATATTGTTGTCACGTCTTTCGAGACACCGGACGCTTGTTTTAAAGCTCGCTTCTGATAATTCTTTTGGATTTTCTTTGCCTTTGTAATAGTCAATGAAACATGTATTTAATAAGCATTTTCAATAAAGAAACTTAATGATTACACATGCTGATGAGACAAGTAGTACTGATTTGGAACTTAAATACGTGACATCTAGCATCAAAATAGGGAACTAAATTATACATCGGATGTCGGTCTGATACAAATAAAACATTAGACCCAATAGAGCTTACATCCGACACAAATTTATGATTTTGTATATCTGTACGTTGTTCAGTGAAGCTTAATATTACTAATGCATTTTATGAGTTAATATAATTAAATAATGCGCATTTATTTTGATTTAAACACATGTGCTAATAAAGAAATGACTGTTAGGCTTTATATGAGGAACTCTGTTAGACTATGAACCGTTTTGATTACATATGAATTTAATGTCATGTTAGTAAATGTTTATACGAAAACTACTTTTAAAAAACACCATTAATAATACCATTTTATCAAGTATGGCAAATATTTTTCAGACCGACACATTTTTGCTTTAATTATAAAATATTTACATATATAGGATGGTAACGGAATAATTCAATGTACTGTACCATTTTTAATGAATAACCCATTTTATTGTTCTGTGAGTATCATGCAAAAGACAAATATTGAAATTCTAATTCGCATAATAAAGACAAGTATACATTATTTGTTTTGTTTTCTTATCATGCCATAATATCAATAACCTTGCTACCTCGAGTACAATCTCAAATCATAAACCACACAAATCAAAATGTAGAAAAATCACAAAATCAAAGCCATGAAATTCAGCAGGTCAAAGAACTGAGACTCAAATGTTTATATATAATAAAACAAAGACGTATTTCCCATATTTATAATAAAGTAGTTAAACATACATTATAATTTATTACACTTAATTTAAACAAAAATAGAGCAAAATTTTAAAAACAATATTATACTGCGCATAAAATAACAAGCGACTTTCATACAACAAACAAAAAGTACCTTAAGTACTGTAACGGCCATTTTAACGCATTTTAATTAAATTAAACTCTATGACAACATATATAAATGAATTAACAAACAATTTATTATCTAAAGAGTGATCTGCAGTACCATAATTTGGTGCAAATTATTTTTCGACTCAATTCGGAAAGTAACTCATCCATATACACATACCTCACTTGAAAATAAAAACTTAATCAAAAACATCTTATTGGCACTTCAAAAAATATATCAGACACTCCGATTACAAATTGATTTCTTCTGTGCGTTCCCATTAGATATTGCATCGACGAGAAAACTCAACTAAACGTGCATTGTACCTACCGACTATGGTTATCGAAACCGGCGTGCGCATTTGAAGAAAGCGATGAAAATAAAAGAAACACATTAAGCCTTTATAGGCTTAATGTGTTTCTTTTACTTTATATACATACATATGATATGATATACATACATATTTGGCACTCGGTGCTTCCGCCCACCCCGTAAGGGAGCTGGCGTAATGATATAATAACAATAACTTACATTGGTATAGGCTCACCACTTATTCCGTGGGACTTAAACGTAACTGGTGAAACATGCGAGTATATTACACTCCTTCGCCTATCCCTTAGGGGATTACAGAGGTGATTTTACGTTTCATAGTGGTATTTGAAAGTAATGGTATGATGACAATATGCGTCATAAATGCACACACTGGAGACAAGACTTCGTCCAATCAAATGTGTGCGAGTAGCGTGCGGTAATAGACACCGATGGCGTCATCGTCGTAACCGCTGAAGCCTGGCTGGCGGTAAGAGGCAAAAAAAAAAATTCTAGCTGTAAACAATCTATGTCTCTCACTTATTGTTAGTAATCCAAGAGTCAAATCGGGGTTTTAAATTGATAAATGGAACATGAATAGCCTATTAGTGATACATCAAAGTTTTGATATTCATGTCAAGTGGGACTTCGGTTGCTTTCCACTTAGATTTAATTTTTCAATTACTAGGGAGGAGGTCTGATGCCCTTCACTCCCTCGCTTGGCAACACCGGTAAATATTTGTCTCATCTACTATGAATCCATGGGAATCGAACTAATAATGTATAAAGTTATAATATTTAAATTAAACTACAAACGTTCTTTCATAACATTGGGAAAACAAATTTACTTAAACACACATGGAAAATACAGAACTGTGCAGCAATATATGAATGAATAGTAACTTAAAAAAATATTAAGTAGCTTCTTCGAAATCAAAAATTATTTTATGATTATCCAATAATGCTACATTATAAATTTAACCGTTAGTAGAACCTTATATAGTGAAACAGGCACATCTAATTTGAATTGTATATATCGCTGCTTCAAAACAAAAGGGACACAAATCAAAATTATTCAAAATCCTTTTTATTGTAAAAATTCAAATTTTGTCAGTTATATTTTCATAATTTAAAAAGATTTCCATAAATTTCGTACTTGAAGCAATAAAAAAACTACTGATGTCTTTTTTGTATTTTCGAATTTACGCTGCAACATTTGTACATACCCGCCATTTTGTTAGTTGCGGCCCGAACTTCGACGAGAACGCACGTTTCTTTGGAGCTACAGGGCCATAACGCAAAAAAATCTCTTAATTAAGCTTCTATTATATGTATGAACAAAAGTGCCATTTTTTGTAATACGTCGGTTTTGCATATTATATTCATGTAAGTATCAAATTTTTTACTTAATCAAAAGGGCCAAATAACCAAAAAGTCTGTTTTGTTTATAGGAGTTGTATTTTAGTATTTACACTTTATAGGAGTTGTAGTAACAATTTAAACAAAAGTACCATATTTTGAAATAAGTATGTTTTGAGATAATAATTACGTTACTTCAAAAGGGAGATGTTAGGAATACGTCCGTTTTGCTGGTAATTTTTTCTAGGTTATAGTAAATATGAATGAATAAAAGTACTTATTTTGATATACATTTGTATTGCATATTTATTTTGAAAAGTAAAATCATATTATTTTATGAATTAAAATGGACTTTTGTTGCTTGTTATTTTTATTATGTTTTTTTATTAAAGTAAAGTTTTATTTTATGTATTTTTTGTTAATTACTTGTTACAGAATGAACAACGGAGCGCATAGGATACTCAACATGGTAAAGTACAAAAACCAAGTCAAGCAGCCAAATGACAATGATTAAACTTTACTTAAAATCAACGACGTTGAAAGTGATCCTTGTATTGAGAAGATGAATAACGCAGCCGCATTGGATTACTCCTCGGGCAGTGATTCCATTCCTGACAGTCAATACAATTTCAGTTTATCTCCGAACAGCGAACAGGAGTTGGAACCAGGTTATTGCAACAATAGACCAAACGTAGTTATCGAAGAGATCGATTTTGATAGCGACATTTCTGATTCAAGCGCAAGCAATGGTGATTTTTCTTCCGACGACAGTGTTCAGGATCCAGATTTTCAAATTAGGGACGACTTGCGGTTGACTGATTCTAGCTCAGGTGACGATAATAATATCAAAAGTCAACAATTCTCGCCTAAACCCGGAACTTCTGGTTTGACTAACGAGTCAGCATCAGTTCTTCAACCTGTGGAGGTTTCATTAAGACGACCTTCTGAAACGGTTATTATTCAGTCATCGAGTTTCGATTATACAGCACCAAATAGTGACGATATTCAGATTCGTAGCGTTAATACATCAAGTGTTAATACGCCATCTCCTTGTGTTGACAATGAAAATATTCAAAGAAAGAGTCGTAAAAGGCAAGTGAATTCACAATTATGGTGAAGAAACATAACAAAATTACTCAGAAACAGTGGTCAACCTCCGTGTCAAAAACGAAGAAGAAGAAAGTACAAAAGAAGATGGGAGCTGTGTGTTCTGAAAAATGTAAGTTGCAATGTTATACGAAATTCACAAATCAAGAAAGACTTTATATTTTTAATGGATTTTGGAAGACTGGTGACTTACAGGTGCAGAGACAATTTATTAATAGTAATATGACTGAAATTGAACCAAAATACCGTTATACTCGCGTCAGTGGCACTCGCAAAAATCTTAACAATGCATTTTATTTGCCTTTAAATGGAGCCCGTATAAGAGTATGCAAAGTTTTTTTTAAGAATATGCTTGCTGTTTCTGACAAAAGTATTAGAACTATCGTAAAAAAGCACAAGTCGGATCTCACGGGCGTTCAGCTCAAAGACCTGAGGGGAAAACATGGTCATCAGCCAAAAATTGATATATCTTTGAAAGAGGGAGTCCAGGCCCACATTAATTCAATCCCACGTATCGAGAGCCATTACTGCTATTCTGAAACCAAGTGTGAATATATAGAAGGTGACCTCACTGTATCTGCATTACACCGTGATTATGTAGAGAAATGTGTATCTGAAAACAGACCATTATATGTTACTTACCAAAATTATTTTAATATTTTCAAGAATGAATTGAATATTTCTTTTTATCAACCAAAGAAAGATCATTGTGAGGACTGCACTTCTTTTAATAATTCTGAGGATAAAACTACATTACAAGAGAATCACAAAGAACATTTACTGGAAAAGTCTCTTTCAAGAGCAGAAAGAGACAAAGATAAAGAAAATGCAAGCAATAATTTCAAAGTTGCAGTTATACGATTTACAGGCAGTAATGCCCTGTCCTTGCGGAGATGTATCTAGTTTCTACTACATCTCCAAAATAAATTTATTAAATTTTACCATTATGGAGCAGAGCTCTAAAAATACAACTTGTTTTGTCTGGCAAGAAGGAGAAGAAGCTCGAGGAGTCAATGGGATAGGATCATATGTGTTTATGTATTTGTGTGATTTAAATGAAAATGCTATTGAGGAATTCGACGTAGTATTTTATAGCGATAATTGCTGTGGACAGCAGAAAAACAATCGAGACTTTCAACAACTAGTGATGTGTTTCTTAAAAACGGAGCTGCTATTACCTGGTTATCTCACAGGCAACAAACAGTGGCCTTATCTACAGCTGAAGCAAATTCATGGCTGCTTGTGCTGTCACTAAAGAGGCCATGTGGTTAAGACGACTATTACAGGAACTAAGTGAATGTAAACAAGACTCTATGATCATAAACATCGACAAAGTGCTATTAACGTTATCAAAAATAGTTAATTTCACAAACGTAGTAAACACAGATATTAGATACAAATTTATTAAAGAAAAATATTATGAAAAAGTTATCAGTCTTAATTATGTAAAAACAAACAATCTATATACTGATAACTTTGCTAAAGCATGGTCAAAGGATAAATTTCTATCTATGAGAGTAATACAGGAATATATAAACTTAATAATCATAAGTAATTTTTTTGTATAACAATAAAACTAATCAAACGTTGTTCATGTTCAAGTATGTTTATATAAAGCTTAATAATTTATGTTATATGTAAATGAAGGCTCTAATTTGAAGTGAGTATTGAAATGTTAATTTAAATTTCGCGCCTTTTAATATAAGTTCATTCTTAGTAGGACTAATTGTTAGTTGCCTGTGGTTACTATATTTTTTCTTCTGTGACACTACGAGAAAATTACATCCAAATAATGTAATTGTATTAAATAAACTTTTATTTGTACTAAATCTACTTCCATTATTTAAAATTAAACAAATATTTTTATTCAGTTCTGTTACACCACTTTTTAACTCAGTTTCTTGATTATTACATTATGTATCTAACTTTTCAAGATCATTATTACAGTAAAGTGGTGTATCATGACTAACAATTTTTTTTATCAATTTCAAAATAATGCGTGTTACCTACTTGTTGCCAGATTACTTAAGAAAAATGTATCATTTCTTTAATTGTACAACCATTTGTTATTGTAGTTCTCTTTCAGGACCAAGAACCTATTATTAGATTGGCATTTGTTGTTCCTCCAGGTGATAACAAAAGATCTCATTTTATAAGCTTCTACTAACGGTCAAGTTCACAACAGACACATTATATCTGAAAGCAAAATTGAGTGATTTCTGCAAGGTGGCATTTGTATTCTACACAATAAAGACATATTTTGAATTTTTATAATTGACGCACCCCCTGATCCATGTTGGGACGGAAACCTTACTGGTAAAATGCAGGGTGTACTACTCTCGGCTTACCTCTCCGAGGAGATACAGGCGTGATGTTACGTAATGCAATAAATTTTAGAACGCCTAGTACCCGTAACCAAGTCTGTAAAACGCAAGATCGATGTAACTAATCGAATGTTATAAATGCCTCGAAATTCCCAAAGCCAGATGGAAAACGGTCGTAGGAGAACCAGCCCCGCCAGGAGCTGCTGCGCCAGGTGTACTCGTAGCGTGTCTCCGTCACTTGCGGCGGCGTGAAGGAGACGGGCGGCGGTCAGGTGGGCTGCGGGCTCACGTGGCTGTAGTCCGTCAGCGGGACTATCACCACCTGGATCTGGAATCGCACGTACAATGCTATATCATATATGTTGACTAATGGAGAGGACTATATGATAAGGCCAAGTAACATAAGCTGTCATGACACGACATTTCGTATCATATGATTCATCATGAAATTTTTTTTATGTACTATGTCTTACGATGGACGCTACGAGGCCATTTTACAATGTCAAATCCAAGTGACAGGTGAACGTCATGTCATAAATCGACATAAAAGTGAAATTACTATATGTCTACACCTGTTATACCGAACAATCCTACAGTCTTCCATAATATCATCTAGCATTAATTTCAAGGAGTTGTACCATAATTTACCTATTTTATTTTAATGATTTAGTATACAGAGTAAATAAATCACAAATAGTTACCCTGAGCTGATCGCTGTTCCGCCCCATAAGATGCTTTGGCTCGGGGACTTCACAGTTATCTGTGCACTTGGGGCAGCGCCTGCTGAGTGACAAAATTCTTAATATTCATATACAGATATTTGAAAAATGGTCTTAACGTAACCATGGGGGACTCGAGTCCAGAGGATTTACCTTCAATACCGTGTACGTGATCCCTGGGTGGCGCTAAACGAGTGACAACGCCGAGCCTCAGATGGCAGATATGATAACCTGATTTTTAAGCTGCAATGGCCTCAAGGACTAAATACCCTTGAAAATACGGGGGGCGGAAAGGCCCTGGAAACTACCACTACTAAAATCCCAAGAAAACCACCATGAGTAATTCAAAATCTGATGCGAGCGTTTAGTCATGCCACCCGACTTACCACCGGGGCCAGTCCGGTTCCAGGTCGGCTGGTGTGAAATGGACTACCGACTGCAAGAGAGTGAATCCGCAGCGAGCGACTAAAACAATCTATTGTATAAAAGCGCTGTGTAATCTACTGGTGTAATAGCGCAAACATGTAGAAGTAATCCAGCAAAATCTGATTGGATATCTGAGGACACATGGTCTGCCGTTGCTAAAAGGACATCTATGAAAGTGCAAAGCATTGTTTCCGAAACAGACACAAAGCAGTATTCGGGGTATTCGAAGCTCTAGCTCGGGTACGAAGGCTTTGTCGACGGGACAAGAACACATTCATCAACACTATCTGTACCGGAATAAAAAGAAATTCGAAATCCTCGCACACCAAGGAAATGCTCCAGAAGGTCAAGCTCTTGACGAGGAAGCACAAACCCAGGTCATGGTCCATCGATGATAGAAGAGGAAATACCCTGTTAGATCGGAACCGCGTACTGGATCGTTGGAGAAACTTTTGCCAGCAACTGTATTTCGTGAATGTAGATGGGAACTCAGAGGCCAGGACAAACTCCCAAGAGAGGGAACCCGATATATTGTTATATGAAGTCCTATCAGAACAGGCAGGATTCGTGAAAGGAAGAGGGGCCCTGGAGCAAATATTAAACATGCGGCAGCTCATAGGAAATGCAGAGAATTTAACATACCGATGGCACTCGCTTTCATTGATTACGCCAAGGAGTTCGATAGCATTAGCTGGCCGAAAATGTTTGAGGTTATGATGAAAATGGGTATACCTGACCATCTGGTAATCCTCATTCGAAATCTGTACCTGGATAGAAAAGGCAAAGTAAGACTGGAAGATTCATTATCGGAGCCCTGTAATGCTGAACGTGGAGTAAGGCAAGGATGTGCTCTCTCCCCGCAACTGTTCAACCTCATCGGGGAGCATATAATGCGACGAGTTCTGAAAAACTGGGATGGCGGTATTTGTATCGGAAGAAAGCGTCTCAGTAATCTGCGCTTTGCCGATGACACGACGCATATAAGCGCCAATGAGGGCAAGTTGACAGAAATATTGCGCAGGCTGGAAATGATAAGCGCGGAATATGGACTCAAAGTAAATTGGAGCAAGTCCAAATTGATGTTTGTCCACAGATCCGAATTTATGCAGAGAACCCATGAGCTGCGTGATCTAGACATTATAACTGAATTTGTATACTTAGGATGCCTAATACGCTACGACGGGGACTGCGAAAAGGAAGTTGTGCGATGGGTACAGATAGCTAAAATGGCGGTAACGAGATTGGAGAAGATTTGGACAAACCGTAACATCTTTCGTAGCACAAAAGTGAGTCTTATGCGTTCTCTGATCTTCTCCATCTTTCTATATACTTCTGAAACGTGGACCTTTAAAACTCGATTGAGATCTAGGGTAGACGCATTCGAAATGTGGTGCTGGCGGAAACTGCTGGGTATTTCATGGACTGGGCGTCGCATTAATGCGTCTATCCTAAAGGAGCTCAAGTAACAACTCCCTCTCAGCAATCTGCCTTGGGACAAGTGGCACGCCGGGAGCATAGTTTAGTAAAGCTTGTACTGGTGGGATACGTGCAGGGTAAAAGACCCAGGGGTAGAGCACCGATCCGATGTTTGGATCCCATCTTAAGAAGTATCGGCTATGGGACTCAAGGCCATTCACAAAGCCCAATGTGGGAAAACCTGGAGAGCCCTCACGTGCATAACTACTTTTGGTGGTCACCCTCAGTCATGAGGACACGATTAAAAATAAGAAGAATCTTGACAGAGAGTACTGATAAAAGGCGGAATAGATTGTGTACAATGGACATACAGCTTTTAACTGTTATCGTAGATACTTTGGAGAATTACTCCAATTTTTTTTAATATTTCTACAAATGTACATATTTGTAGATAAAAATGTTATTTTTATTGTGACTAAACGAACAAAGCGAGCGCCACGTGATACCAAAATTATAGTATAGTTAAGAGTAGCGGTGCGGTAGGCAACAGACCCGTGCGCGGGCGCGGCGGACGCGGCCGGCGCGGCGGGCGCGGCGGGCGAGTACAGCGGCGTGTTCAGCTCGTCGAAGTCCAGCGCGCCGTCGATGTTCAGCACTCTGTGGTCAGAACATGTTACACATCATCGCCCCACTGCTGGACATAAACCTCCGCTTAGAGTTTTTTTTATGTGGAAATAGGCTTGTGTTTGCCTACAATCTCACTTGATGGAAAGCGAGATACGACCTAGGATGTGGCGCGCACGCCTAGAAAGGTTTTTGCCCATAACGCATAAGCCCATAATGTTGTAAATAACCATTCCATTTTTTATCGGCTTAGACATGATTGTGAAGTGGATGTACTGTTTTGTCTAATGAAAATTTAACTACACGTTCTCATTGTTCAAAATACTGTTTAAGGATTAAGATACACTTACATAATTAACACTATATGATAAAGGTATTTAAATGTAAGCTACCTGCTGTGAGCAGAGAACCGATGAACCCTCTCAACAACAGACGCCACGTGTTCCACACCTTTTTGGATACCCCACACCAATATACCAATCTGTAACATAATATTCAAAATTCAATACACTGTTCGAATCCAAAGATTCATCAGTAGCACTGATCAGGTTATAGAGAATTATGGCACAACTTAACAATGTCAATGACATATTAACAACGTCTTCAAGCACAAAATGCAATAATTACATGGCCTTCTTTTTACATTTAATATAATTTAACCCTTTCATAAACTACATTTTAAATATATTTGTATGATGAGTGGTTTTGAAGTAAAATGGACACTGATGCTTCTTCTCACTTCAGTAGAACATTCGAGAAGGCATTGTGTGCAGGACGACGTCAATATTTAGTTATAGTTGTTTTTGTTTATTACTTATTGTAACTCTTAGTTTATAGTTTATA
>DWJK01005364.1:0-11213 GCA_018248815.1 Croniades pieria auraria
TTTTACAAAATCGCCATCATTGAAGGGGCGACTTCGCTTTGCTATCATTCGAGAAATTTCATAACTAACTTCTGTAGCTGTTTCTGAATCTTGAATGGGTTTTGTAAACATAGCTTGCTGACCAATAAGCTCCCGTTTTAAAGACAACATTTTTTGCTTTCTTAATTCGCCTGTAAACTTGGTAAAAGAAGGATGCTGCGTTTCATAGTGCCTTTTTACATTATATTCCTTTGCAATCGCAACAGAATTCTTGCAAATTAAACAAACGACTTTGTTATGCGACCATACAAAAAAGTATTTCTCAGTCCAAATTTCTTGAAACTGCCGATTTTCATCTTTAACCTTACGTTTTTTACTAGGTCCTGGCTTCTCCATGTTGCGTTCTAATCCTGGCTAGGATTAACACAGCACCTAAAAACAATTACAGTACCTACTTAAATTACCCATCCTTTTTTAAATTATCAAAAATAATTGATTAAATATTATTCCTCAGAAATTTTAAGATTTTTATACAGATTTTATATCTGAAATAATGACGTAATTATTACAGTTAGAGAAATTCTGATAAAAAATAGTAATTTATTTGTTTTATTTTAATATTTGGCCAACATTAAAGCTAAATTTGATTAAAATTGATTAAATAGGTAGGGAAACACTTATTAATAACAGAGTTTTACTTACGATTTCACAACACAATTATACACGGCACTTGACGGGTTAACACTGCAACAGGAAATCTACGTTGAATGTGGATCAAAATATATGACACCGGCTAGTCGAGTTAAAATCTACACTAGAACTATTGCCTCCCCAAAACACTATTAAACTGCACTTATTCTCAATCACTTATTACTTCGCTTTGTATTTTCGCGCTTATTTCTTTCTGTTGACACTTCACTCAAATTAAAACCGAACTGTCGGTCGCTGCGGTTAGCGTGGCTTTTATACCGCGCATACGACTCTGGAAGCTTCGTGTATCTACCTACGCGAGCAATCGGGAATTCGGGACTATTGCTATCTCGCTTGCTCACACCGCGCTAGAAAATTCTTGATTTCTCTACTATTTTGAACTTTATATAAAGGCGGCAAGCGATGTTACTTGACTTAGCATTTTTGGGCGCTAGATTCAAATAGCGCGCGCGCGAGATTTAAATTACTTTTCGAACATATTTTTTTTTGGTTTTATTCTGGAATAGAGTTCAATATTTTTCGAATGTACGAGAGCATTATTTTTGCTGTCGGCGGGCCACCAGTATTCGACCGGCGGGCCACCAGTATTCGACCGGCGGGCCGAATGCGGCCCGCGGGCCGCGGTCTGTGCATCCATGATTTAAACTTTCTTGCACTGACCGCTCCAGCTCTTTTCCTGGCTTCCTTCTGTGCAGTTTTTAACTCCAGGATATCATTCTGGACGGCCACACTCAACTCCTGGAAAGGAACCGGCTCGGTCTTCCAAAACACATTTTGGTGTTTGCTGGTGCGATTGCGCCGCTTGTGTGTTTGTAAGTGTACCTGGAATGTGTTTTCATTGTTATTACAATCGAGCACTGGCTCACAGATCACCCGATCTATGCAGGTTGTTGTAAGGCATATAATACAATCGGCCCATTTGGAGTGTTTTATTCAAAAGCAATTTTAAATAGTTTTATACATTATAAGCTAAATACATGCACCGAATAATCGTCACACAATGCTCATTGAATCACTACACGAGCACATGAACAAGTTGATAAGAAGGCACCTTCTTGATGTGCGAGTTGACCATGGAGCGCAGGTGGAAGAGCGCAGGGCACAGCGGGCAGCGCCGCGCTGGCGCCGTGTGCGCGCACAGCGCGTGCTGGTTGCGGCGGTTCACCGACACGAAGGCGCGCCCGCATACCTGCGCATGCACCGCGTCCACTACACTCACCTCCACCTACTTATACGTCTTCTGTTAACATACTGCTGTATTGCACATTAACAGTTTATACCTTAAAGAGACAAATCGTTGAAGCTTCCGTCTTGTCGTCGGCATTGTAGAAAAATTGCACGAATTTATTTCGAACGGTTACGTTTAGGTTTTTTAATAATACTTCACGACCTTAAAATAGTGTGTACGAGTACAATTTTTTTATGTGTAAAATGTACATACAATTTGATTATGGTATACTAATACTTTTCGACAATCTAATGCGGTTGGAGTTTTGAATTAGTAATACCCTTAGGTTGTTTATTTAGAACTCCATTTCGGACTCACCTCGCACACGTAGGGTCTCTCGTCGGTGTGCAGACGCTCGTGCCACATCAGCGAGCGCTCGTCCACAAAGCTGCGCGCGCACAGTGAGCAGCTGAACTTCCTCTTCTTTGGAGACGGCTTCTCCTTCGGTGCCTCCTTTTTGCCGAAGATAAAGTTTTGTCTAAAAATGACGTACATTTAATTAATATATACAAGTAAAAGTGGCGGTAACAAATATTATTTTTACATAAATAAATTGTAACACAATTGAACAGGAGTTTAGGCGAGAAAAAAGAACCAAAGTCAACAATCAGTAATGTCTTCATTACAAATTCTCATAAATTTTTGAAGGCATTGTGATAACTATGTATTCAAAAGTTCCTTTAGGCAGGCAACCACATTAGTGCTGTCACAAATATCTGTAGGCCATGGTTACCACTTACCATCACATGGGCTGTTTGCCTGTTTCCACACATTTTATTATAAAAAAATTAACCTTCACCACATTGTTAATTAAAGAACGTAGATTAATTATTCAGACATCTCCCCATTTTGGCCTTCACCTACTCATTCTAATTGTATGTGGAGATTTGCAACTTATGATTAGTATAATATGAAAATAAAAAATGAGACAAATATATGACATTACATAAAGCATACAATAATCCCTCATCTCTTACCTAAAGATCATACTAATTGCTATTGGCCTGCCATAGTCCATTGCTGAACATAGACTCCACTAATGCTGAACTTGGGTCTTCAGTAAGAGGATTTTGCCCTAAAGGTATCTTTTGGATAAAACAGAATGTTGGATAACTAAATCAATACTATCAAAGAGAGCTTACTTTTGCTTCATTTTCATATGGGCTTCATGTTTCTTGATATGCACTTCAAAGCTGATTTCCCCCTTGTACATCCGACCACAGTAATAACAGGTATATTTCTTCACATGTTTATCCTCATGGTGCTCTTTCAAACTGACCTCATCTTTCAGTATCCACCCACAAATCTCACAAACATGTGCACCTTTGGACTTCCTGAGCTGCTTCATCGCCTCATGAGATCTGAAGTGAGCTATTATTGTTTCCCGTTTTTTGAACACAGCATTGCAAATGGAACATGTATGTATGTTGGTATGGGTTTTCAGGTGGTTGTTGAACTCTTGCTCGTCTTCAAATATAGCTTTACATACCTGCATATTTAAATCAGGTTATATCAAGCACTGTCATTAATTGGATTTTATTCTAAATAATGATATGTGATGATTAAAATTATGCAACATACAAGATATAGGATGAAATTACATCTGATAATAACATTTCAAAATTAATTATACTTTCAAATGAAAATCATAATACATATTTTGATCCGAAACCTTCCGTAATATATTCAAAATTATATTTAGGAGCATAATAATAGAATAATTATGTTTTACAGAATCATACATTGGGGATGAATTTAACTTCTAAAAATTTCAGTTCAACATTTTGTAAACCAGTGTTTCTCAAAGTGGGCAGTAACCACCCCCGTGTGGGTGCTGGAAGCTTTTAGGGGGGTTGTAAAGGGTAGAATTTAAAGTCTTTACTGTCCTTCTGCAAGAATAAAGATAATACTCATAAGATCCACTCAGTATACTAAAAATATAAGTGACTTTGGGGGGCGCTAGAAAATAATTGGTACTTAAACTAAATCTGTAAACTAAATAAGTTTAAAAACCAATGTTATAGACTAACCTTGCATATAAAAATATCAATATTGTGATCAGCTTTCATATGTTCCTTCAGTTTAGCAACAAATCTGTATTTGACCGGACACTGGCTACATGTTTTATAATCCATAGGATTCCTTTTTCTTCGCTTCTTTGTATGACTGTTGACTACAGATTGGCTAGGACTTGACTCCCTTATGTTATCATAGTATGTTGATGCCTCGTCACTCGATAGAGCGACTAAAGATCCCTCTTCATTTGTTTTGAAAAATGATGGCTCCCCATCTAAATTCATTACTATAACAATATCTTCATCCTTATCCTCCTTAGTCAGATTTTCAGTTTCTTCCGTTTTTATTTCGTTGTTACCACAGTCATCACTTGGTATGATTTTTACAGTGTTTATTATTTCATTCTCCATTTCAAGTACTGGTTCCATATCTTTTTTACAAATTGGAGTTTTATCTACAGGCACATCAAACACTTGCTTACTGTTTTCATCTGCACAGAGCCCAGCTATATTAAAATCAAATAGCTTTGTTTGTGGCAGATATTTAGGCATTTTAATACATATAGAATCTGAACTACATTTTGATGGGACATCGATGGAGCCAATGTGTTGTTCAAGTTGTTCAATATAATATTTCAGGATCTCCTCAGTTCTTTTAGTTAGTTGGTAAAATTTGTATGCTGTTGAAGCTTCTAAAAAGCAGTCTGAACACACCTTGAAATTGTCAGAGGGTATAATCTGTAATTAAATACAATAATAAACATAACATAACATCATACATGCATTTCCCCAAAAGGAATGTACTACAATAGTAATACATTTATAAATGTGAGATAAATCACACAGGGCCATGTGATCCCTAGAAAGAAAGAAAGAAATTTTTTCATTGCAATATGTACACCTACACATTAAACAAATGTTAAGATATAGAAATTCAACAAATACAGCAATTGTAGACTGTACATATAACTAAATGGATCCTACTTAGCATTATAGTGAAAGTCCAAAAATTGCCAGCACCGGTCTTCCATAGAGGCCCAATTGCGGATGTCAGTGGATAGCAGCCAATACAACTATCAAAATTCTATAGAAGGACAGTACATAACAGATACTAAATTAGGCAGAACTCAAGAATATCTAAATACATAGTTACATGTAGATAATTTTATCCTGTAACACAAAACAACCACTGTTGATCATCATACAAATCCAGGATAAGAATTGAACACAAACACCTGTACAAGCACACACATTCACTGATCGTTGGAAATACCGCTAATGTACATTTACAAGTAGTTTCTAAGATAAATGATTTGTAAAAGACAAACTTATCACACACTAATCATATTAACAGAATATTTTCATTATTGTTTCTATTCCTTATAATACATCTTACAGTGCATCATGGCTATGATCAACAAATGTAAAAGTATTTGATGAACCTTTTTCAAATTTAATAGCAAGTTTTTATTCGTTTTGTAGTTTAAAAAAGGATTCTTAGAAAATAATATATATTGGAATACAATGACCTTTACTTTGCAGACTTCCTCGAGAATATCTGCAATACAGAATTCCTTATCCGCCTTACAGACTTTCGTAAAAAGGTCTTCGTAACATTCACCAAGAGGCATCAAACATATTCGACACAAATTATCACCAAAACTGCCGTTTACAATATGTTTCACGACAGAGTGAAAGTCTACAACCTTCGTCTTCTCTAATGTAGTCATATTTCTTTCTAAAATATTGTCCTAAAATGATTTAAAAAAATATAACAAAACTTTAAACTTCTAAGGATTATTAGTGAGAACTCAATATCATGTTAAAATTTACCACCACTTTCTTAACGATGCGTTCCAGCATTGCGTAAATGGTTAGTTTTAGAAGCATTCAGAAAATGAAAACTTCGTTCGAATTCAAGACGCCATGTCATTGCTTCACTGAGTTAAATTTGGCCTGGCCTAGTATTTATTAATATTTACCAGTTTAAATAATTTGAAATTATGCTTATTTGTAAGGACTAATAAAATTATAACATATAATGAAAAAAATTGTTATGCATTATTGTATAAAACCGAATTAGTAATTTTTGTTCAGTTATTACATACATATTTTGGTGTTGTTGTAAATTCGTTTAAGATGTGATTTCTATTTTTGCAAACACATTTAAATGTACCCACTAATATTCACAATTGAACTAACTCCTGCAATTTGGTATAAGAATGAAATATTTGGCTGAATAACAATTTCTGTATTTCTCAAAGTAATTATTTTAAAAACCTTAATTGTCAGTATTAATACGTCTTAGTGAGCGGTAGGTTTCCAGGTTTCTATTTGTATTTAAGAAACTTGAGTGTTATTTTGTTTAGAATTTGCAAACCAAAAATATTGTAATATATATTACGATACAGTTAATATGGAACAACTTATGTCGAAAATGTATGTTGAATCGTTTTAAGAATAAATCCAATTAATTAGTGCTATATGACTGATAGAGTTAACTGCAATTACGATTTGGTCGTAAATCGTAGACGGGAAGTAATTATGGTTAATGCTTCTTTTCGCGTACAATATTCCAAATCTAAAGCCTAGAAGATAGCATATTATACAGCTCGTAAGTATGTTTGTTTTATATACAATATACAATTTTTGAACTGTAGCCCGTAGATATGCGAGTAATTTTCGAATGGATTACCAATGTCTATTTTATTTAGAGAATGTACAGTGATGTATATATGTAATTGCGGTTGGTAAGTTAATGAACTCATTATTGCGTAATTGTTAATAATAGTAATTATTAATAAAATTTTGAAGTACTTCTTACATATATGTCTGAATTATTTTCATTTAAGTTACAGTTTTGTTATTCGTTTTTGTTTTCCACATACCACATCTCATATAATATAATTTTAATGTATACAGAAACAATTCCTAAAATTTATCTGCTATTGATCACAAAATATTTTAATACTGGTGTGGAAAGTTATCTTTTAATAAAGATTCTAATAATAATATGTTTCCGGGACAAAGTTACTTTATCATCTTGTCTTGTGAAACATTATTAATCTATAATATTCTGTCTGTGTTTGTTTCCCATAGTGTTATGCAGTAAAGTATTGAAATTGTGCCTAAAATTTATATAATGAATAACATTGAAAGATCGATTTTGGTGACCAACATGTCATCATACAATAAGACATTTGGATATAAGGATCTAATTTTTAATGTTGATTGTTGGTTTTTAGCACAATGGATGCCATGTACAAAAGTGAACAACCCATCACTAACCTAAATGATCAAACACAACTTATTTACAATGTAAATGTTAAAGTAGAATCTTGTAAACATGTCCTCGAAGACAACATTATAGTACAAATTAAGCCTGAAAATATGAGTAATGATGATATTAGTATTGATGATAATCCATTTCCAAATGTGCAGTTGGAAATTAAAAGAGAACTGTCTGAGGATGGAGCTGATAAAGAATGTGATATTGAAAGTGATGGACAGAAAGTAACAGACGAATTACACATAGGGAATGAAAATAATGCAACTAAAGACCACCTACTCGAAGTGAAACAAGAAAGTGCAGTAGATTCACTTGTGTCATATGATTATCCAAGCTTTGAGGATGGTGGGAGTAATGACAGCAATGAAGGCCTTGTTGAAGGAACTGTAGAAAACTGTCTAGTGGAAGGCTTCACTATCAAAAAAGAAAACTACAGAACTTTGCAGGTATAGACAATAAATCATCAAAAAAGATTTTTTAGTAATTAGTTTGTAAGTCAATAAAATCATATTTGGCTAAGTTTAAGAGTTTAAGCTACCAGAGTTTCACACAATTGTTAAGGTGTATGTTGTGATTGCCATTGTCTACATGGTTTTCTATGAAAGGAAGTGATTTGTTCTATGCACAAATATTGTTTGTTCACTTTCATACTAAGTGTAAGTTGTCTGTAGTTATTTTCTTATTTTATTGTTATCTGTACAGAGAAACAAAAGATCACAGTAAATATCTATCTATCTCTAAAGTGAGAAAAAACATGATTTAAATTAAAATGAACTCTATATAATGAAGCTTATAAGACAGAAATATATCTCGTCTTATAAACATTAGTAAATTATTTAGTCATTTTTGGTCCATTGCTAATTCTAATTTTTTTCTGTCCATCCATTTCCATTCATTGATTAATTTATAATCTTTTCAGGAAAATCACCCCCTGGATTTAGAAAAAGTTCATGTTAAAGATGAATTAGAATTAACAGAGACACATTTAATCCCCGATAAAGTTATAAATACAACCACAGCAGTAATGAGTCCCATAGATGAATCAATAGATCCTGATGCCAACAATACCTTAATTATCGACATACATCCATTAATACACTCAGAAACTATATCTATGCCTGAAATGGAGAAGCCTGAAGAAATCTTACCTACTACCTATAGTCATAATGAGGAAGATCCTACAAACTATGATGACGTCTTTCAACTAAATTCAATTACAGGCAATGAGCTTTCACTTGAGCAGGAAGCTTATGGCTTGTTAAAGGAAAAATGTCAAAAAGATATAGAGGATAAACAGTTCATTTGTCCGAAATGCCCAAAGATGTGTAAAAATGTAATACAACTTAAAAGACATATGGCTGTACACGATTCTATAGACAAGCGGGCTTTAGGCTTCATCAAAGGAAAAAAGACAAGAATTGAAAATCGCAAGAAGAAACTTCAGGAATTGGATGATGATTATGAGACTGGATATAATGATGAATTGATAGAAGATGTTCAAGATTCAAATAACTCTATAGTTTCTGGTCGTAAAATAAGAATAGACAATCGTAATAAAAGGCGTAAAGTGCAAGAAGGTGGCGTAAACTGCAAAGGAGTAAAGAAAAAGAAAAAGAAATACAAAGACGATCCAGACGAAAAATTTTCGATTCGAATAAGAAGTTATAAAGAAGGTGATGTTGAAGATGATAGTAAATCAGGATATGATGTAAAAACTATTAAACAAGACAATTCAAAGAAAGAGGGCTATCAATGCACGTGTGGAAATGTTTTTCAAAGGAAAAGTCGTTTGGAGACTTGTTTGAGGTCACACAATTTACTACCTGATACAAATTCATGTTTTTCTTGTCAATCTTGCACAAAACAGTTCAGCGATAAAAACGAACTTGCGTTACATCGTCGCCGAATACATCGGAAACGGTTCCCTTGCAAATTTTGCCCAACCGATTACAATACGCGAAAAGATCTGTTTAAACATTTGCAAATACATCAAAAGGTCCAGTTGATGGAGTACAAAGTGATATCCGAAGTGATGAAAGGAAAGCAGAAGCTGAGATGTTTTATGTGCGCAAAAACGTGTTCGGAACTATCGGAATTGAAATCGCATGTAATGGAAGACCACAAGGAGCCATACACATGTCCGCACTGTCAAGGCACATTTCCGAAGATAATAGATTTTGGCAATCATACAAAAACTTTACACCCTGAAGTCGAAGGGCAGTCGGTTTTAGATGTTCTCGAAGCCTTCTCAAAATTGGTGAAGGCGTGGAAATGTGAAGAGTGTGAACTGCAGTTTCACGAAGCGGACAAGTTGGCGTTACACCAAGTTGAAAAACATAGCCCAGAATTGAAAATAGAGTCTCAGGTTCAATGTACAGACTGTCGGCGAGTTTTCGTCAGTCAGAAGGGTTTAACATCACATAGAAGAATACATCACAACACCGACAGCATAGAAGAATCTGAAACTATGGAAAAAGGTGTAATGTGTGTGGAATGTCGAAAAATTTGTAAAGACACGACTGCATTGACATCGCACATGCGTTTTCATTCCCATGAAAGGAAGTATCCTTGCAGGTACTGCGACTTTCGTTTCGCTACACCAGAAAAGCGAAAGGCGCATGCGGAAATTCACACGGGTGATATGAAGTTCGTCTGTTTTATTTGCGAATACCAGTGTAGTTCAGAAAACAGATTGAATCAACACAAAATGTCTTTAAAGCATTTAAACATGAGAGAATTTCTAAGAACGGGGGTCCCGTTAGTTGCGGAGCAATCTACGTCCAAGAAGGAAAAATCGAAGGATGTTTCTAAAAAGAAAAAATCTGACAAGAAGAGAGAAGATGAAAGTGAAAATAGTTCGCTCTCAGGAGATGAACACGCCTGTGATATTTGTGGTGACAAATTCCCGAGTGAAAACGAAATGCTAGAACATAAGCAGACACACCCCTTCATAGAGTTTCCAAACGAAGACAAACCTACTAGAATATTTTTTAAGTAAGCCTCTCTTGCCTTTAGATGGTGTTGTTTAGTTGACAATTACACTCTATTCATATTCGATTTATTGTTCAAAATAATTAGATTAAACCAAAATGAAGGAGATACCCTGAGATTGTATCTAGTCGGTATCTCACGCAGTTATTTGAATAATTTTCCCATATGGAATTCTACATCTCACAAAATTGCAGTATGTAAACGAACGATTCCATTATCAGTGTTGGGTGTAGTTTGGGACGGATAGCTCGCCTGAGGCGAAGTTTTAAGCACTTGTCGCTGTGGTTACTGTTAAATACCATTCTTTAAATTATTTGAAAAAAATAGCCGTTTAATACTTCATACGAATGGCTTATCTAGTAAGATATAACATCGTCAGTTCATTTAACAATGTGTCTTTCAATACGACAGACAAAAAGGTTGTGCTAATGCTTTTAAATAATTAGGAAAGTGCGAAACCATAGTGTAAATGATACTTTCGTTAGTTAGTTTAATTATTATCACTAGTTGTTGATGCAAAAGAAATTGTAACATAACTTCATCTCGTACTATATGCGAAAAGTACATATACAGTCATGTTCATAAGTATTAGGCAACCCAAATGCTAAGTTTCTAAATTTCTAAGTTGGGCTAGGTTTCAATTAAGTGAAACTAAAAATACTTTTAAAATGGCCCTCCTTTCGCAGAAATCACAGCAGCCACCCTTTTTGGTACATTCGCTTCGAGCCCTTAGAACTCTCCTTTAGAAATATATGTCACTCATTGAAAAGAGCCGCTTTTATCGACGTTTTTGACGTCATACTGTGTCGCCACATCTTCCTCTTCAACATACTCCATAAATATTCGATGGGGTTGAGATCAGGTGATAGGGCCAATCTAAGACATCAACTGCATTTATCTGAAGCCACTGAATTGTAGCCTCTGATATTACGATTGTCTATTCTTATTTTACAAGGCGCACGTAGTCCTGCTGGAATTAGACTTTGTCCATGTTGGTGTC
>DWJK01005365.1:0-11213 GCA_018248815.1 Croniades pieria auraria
ACCTGAAACTACACTTCTTCAATAAACCATCTAAAACCGATATCTCCACTCACACCCTCAACTACACTCTTTTATTAATCTACTCGTTAATTCACAATTAAACATTCTGTCATTCAACATACAAAAAGATGGAAACTTGTAAAATCATATCGCTATAATCCGTCGTCTCAAATCACTGATGATAATAAGTTAATGATGTTACTGATAGTGCTATCATATGTATAGAAATATTATATATAGTGTAGGGAAGACATACGGCAGCCTGTAAGCGGCAACGTCCTTCAGCTAGATAGAGAGAAACGATTGCCATACCCTATGTCTATTTCTCTGTATCCCATCACTGACACATAACTCACGCTAGCGCGTGTGCCTGCGCGAATAGAAATAGACAGAGAGATACATAGGTAGCATCATTTGCTTTCTCTTTTTTTCAATGGACACATTTTAGACTGGCTCCCCTACACTACGTATAATATATCTATCATGATAATACGTCGGTTCCCAGTCATTTGTAGTGTCTACCATAGATAACGAAAGTCATTTATCGTCCACATGTCACACGTGTTAGAGTCGACACACGAGTGCTGATTGGGTTGTCTGATCTTTGTCTGCCTTTACATTAGTTTTTTAATCTGTTTAAACACAGTTGTGACGTTTTTTATCTCTGTCAGTGTCAGTGCAAGAATATTAGATTATGTTAGATTTGACAATGGAGCGTCCATTGATTGGGTATACAGATGACTTTTGGAAGTCCCAAAGTTTTATGGTTCAGTGTTCCCAATTAGGGGAGACTCATGTCCAACAGTAAAAATCCAAAATATATTGAGTTCTTTTGCGTTCATGATTCAGTTCCCTGAGGAAGGATATAATTATTGGCTGGTAATCGATTGTAAATTATAATTAAAGAGTTGTCTTTATGGTGTTTATCCTGAGCAGCTAACTAACAATGGTCACTATGAAAATGTAACAAATATAATGATTAGTATCAAATAAAATTGTCGCGTGTAGTTTTGAAAAGCAACCTTTCTTTACACATGCCTGGCTATTTTCACGTAAGCGAATAAAAAAATACATGTTAAAGACTATTTCTTTATTTGCCTGCCGCTTTGTTGTATAACACTAGGCAATCTTCGAAAGGACTGGGCCTATTTTGACGTGATTTTCGTTGGCAAGTCAATACGTTTTGCAAGACGAGAGATGATTGTCGCGTCACTAATGAGAGACGATTGATCACTTCATTGAACCAGCTTTATTTTATACATATGCAACGCGAGTGAAATGAATACAAGCAATAATTTATTATTAATGTTTTATTTTTCAACACATTTTTCAAAACATGTACGATTTCTGCAACAAAGTCATTTAACGCAGATCGTGGTCAGTATTGAAGCCTAAAATCGTCACCACGTAAGGAGAGAGCGTTATGCTGGGACCTATGTATGTGGTGGAATTAACATTGGTACTCGCGCGTACACATTCTCATATACAAAAGAGAGAGAGAAAGATAATCACATGAAAGGGTCAATTTAAATGACATCTCTTTCTATCGCAACATCGAGGCACCGCTGTACAGTGCAAAAACTTATACCATTTTGCATCAATCTTACTAAATGACACAATAAATAAAGTATAATGTTTTTATTGTTAAAATGAGACTTACTACAATAATTACGTAAACACACATATCAACGGAGAAAAAATATCCACGTTGAAAGACCTACAAAAGTTTTAGTTTAATCGTTGCTACAATATTATTAAAAACGCTTTACAAAGCTTAAAATAAAAAAAAAACAGTAATGGCCTCTTTCATTTAACTATTGTAGGGGGAAAATTGTAACAACTGACCTACTTTTAGTAGTAGCGTAAGTCTCACTGAACTATGTCACAAAATGCGAGGCAACATAGGTATAATGTACATAGAGGTCGTCACAAACGGAGCTGTAACATTTCAAAGCTGTAGCTATAATATTTCAGCAAGGCATATTACGGTACCACACAAAATAATTTGTATAGTAAAGCTCAAGCGACAGAGACGTTGGTATTATACTTATCTCTTTCTTACATTGTCAAATTATGTATGTAAACATATGTAGCAACAGATTATTGCGCTGATAATTAATGTAAGTATTTATTATATTGTAATATAATTACCGTCTGTGCTAGTTTATTATAGTATATATCATTAAATATATTCATATATACGTAACGTCATGCCTGTAATCCCCGAAGGGGTAGGCAGAGGAGTGTAGTACACTCCCACGTTTCACCAGTCACGTTTAGGTCCCATGGAATAGGTGGTGAGCCTATTGCTATACACCGGACACAGATCCAGATTCCGAGTCAGTGACTCGACATTCTACTAGAAATTCTAAATTAGAAAAATCTAATAGCACCCGACCGGGATTTGAGCCCAGGACCGCCCGATCGGCAGTCGCGCTTGCAACCACTCGACCAAAGAGGCAGTCGATATATTTATATATTCTGTGTTAATAAATATTAGAAATCTATGACAACCCTAATGTATAGGTAATATTAAAAATACAAAACGTCTAATTGGCAACGCTCTCCTTTTGCCGATTGAGATCTCAATTACATACTAGAGCTTTTATGGCAATTGAAAAGCAAATAATACCATATCATGGCAAGTTAAGGAATATAATAATAATGAATATCTTGGGACACCTCCATACTCGGCATAATACCAAACTAGGCAGACCCTGTGATATAAAAAGCGTGAGGATAAAAATATACGTATATACTTAGATCCATGTAAATATATATTTAAGTATATGGGTTTTCTTTATCACACCTACAATAACATACGTCAGACAAATATTAATAATAATATGTATATTACCTATTAGATTTTGCTCTTCCAGATATGCATATCTATAAGTAGTAAAAATTTTGAAACACACGTGTCATTTCAGATTTCAGAACGTAACTGTCGTTAACTTAAAGTAAATTTGAACTACATATTGTGCTATCTAAATGTTTAGAAGTCTCTTTAGTAACATTTATATTTATTACTAAGTAAATAAAGCAGTATTTTGTAAAAAGGATCAGTATTTTCAATTGATAAACTTCACTCATAATCATCATCATAATCATTGTCAAGTAGATGATCATTGAACTTTGTCTTCTAAAAATTCAATATAAAAAAAAAGAAAATATTCGTCGAACTTTATATATAGAAATGTGTACCTAAGTATAGTCCAAAAAAATTTCGTTAAGAAATACTTGCTAACATTTTCATAAAAGTGTAACCCTAATGAAAGTGAATGTACGCATATATCAGCTTTATATAGCGTAGTAGTAGAAAAAAATACAATACTTGATAAAAATGTCGGAAAGAAAAAAAGAGAATGTTATGTAACGCGCAGTGTCAAGGTCATTGCGTGACTTGAGAAGTTTGAGAACACGCGGAATTTTACTAATACCAGCCCTAGAATTAGCCGTTATGTAAATAAACGGTAACATAAAAAATTAAATGCTAACCACCGTGTAAAATTGTACGCAGAGCACAAAATACAATATTTTTTAACATTTCACAATTTAATAAGTTCAATTATGCTTTACACTGAGGAAGCATTGTTTTTTTTAATGAACCTAGTAAACAGATCAATAGGCTGATAATAATTGTTTACCTTTGCCTATTAAAATTTATTAAATTTAGAATATCATACGATTGTCCAGTGCTGTGTCGGTTTATGATTTCAAATGCAAAAATAATATGTTCTATTAACAAGAGAAATTAAAATATCTTTATGGATTTATACGAAAGTAAACAAATGTCTGTCTTCGGCGGAAATACTGCTAAGTACACTTTTTAGCATAAAAAATTAGCAATTCAGCGTTGAATTAGCAACGCGTTTATTTATATCGACGCCTATGTACATTTATATTTTGATCAACAATTTATTGATTAAAAGTAGTTATTAAAATGATCATAATTTCATGTGCGAATTCGCTATTTAGTTCATATATATCTTTATTTTTTCTGATGCAGTTTAATACTTAAGCGACATTTAACTGCAAAAGAAAGCATTGCGAAAATAACAGTTGTGGCTCGGAGCCTCTTTGGCATGTAAAACGAAGGCAACTATGTTATACGTCGTCTCGTAGGTACATGTGCGGTGTACATCGCGTATTACTATGCCATGCCGACTCTGTAGCCAATACTAAAATAGCCTGAGCTTGCGAGATAATGGTTGTCGTACGGTTATTAGAGTGGCAACGAGAGCGTCAGGTGATTGGATCACCCGCACACCTAATGTTAATTTTATTAACCACTAACACGACATAGGATATTATTATATCATGGTTTCAAATACTAATAAGATATATTTAAATATTCGTAATGCGCATGTCATTAAAACAATAGTTATTAATAGATGTAAGTTAACATTTAACTACGACCTTCAAATGGACGGCCAGGACGGTGATGTCATAATGTTGCCCGAGCGCGTATTTTATTAAACCTCCGTTTTATACAGGTATTCAAGTCATCAAAAAAAAAAATTATGTGCAATTGTACATAGTGCAGTAAGTCATTAATTAAGCTTTTCGTTCCTTCGAGCCAGTACAATTCATAAATTCACGGATACATAGTTCGTAATATAATCCTGATTATATATTAATAGTACTGTTAATTGTATGAAACTATGAATGTATACACATTTGACTTAAATGAAGAAAGTGAAATAGTAAAATCGATATTTTAGAGTATTATTTATTCACCAAACAATGAGAAAAATTATTACTATGAACACGAACAATAAATAAGTCAATTCCAAATGGAATACTCCTTACCTTTTATTTAATAAACCACAGGAGCACCGACTACGAATACATTAAGATATTATATAAATTCAAACTAATTTTAGTACGCAAGGGACTTCACAATTTAAAGAAGTGTATTTTATTCCGAAAAAGGGCTGAGTTATAAATGTTTGTATAAGCGCGGCACTAAAATTTTATCACATCACTATTTTATGTTACGAAGTTAACAATTTATCACTACGATTGGTTGTTTCTACAGCTACGTATAATATTTCGTTAGATAATCGTTCGTAGTGCTAAGCGGTACAAGCATGATGCCCCTGTCGCGCCTGGCCCATCTACTGATGGACTGACGTAACTATAGATTATCTGTAGAACGCCTTTACCCATTCGATTCGCTGTTACCTCCGGCTGACTCATAACGATCGCATCTAGCTTCAGACCAAAACAGTGAACACACTTCGCAACGCCATCTATTGGGCACGTTTCCGTCTTCTCTACAATGCTATAATACACAATACACATGGTGCTTATAGAAAATTATTAGAAACGTTAATAAACCAAGTACTGGATTATTTTGTACGTGTGACAACACATTGATGCTCCCAACAAATCTATATAATGTGAATTCGATTTATAAAATTATTTAAGAATTCCCATCTGTTTTTGAATGATTCCCGCGAACTCATTACAAAACCTAGGTGTTTATAAAACTTTTGGTGCGCAACTCTTTCTATAAAAAAATTACGATCGTTTCTATGATTAAACATCAAATTATACTATCGGTATTCGATAAAAATGTAAGGAACATCTTAGTATTTACACATACAAACTTTATTAGATCTGCACGTCTGCTGCAAAATTGCAACTTGGGTGCAGTTTTTGTGTAGTTAACCTAGCTTTATTGTTACTGAAAACTGACTGCGCCATCCATTTGTTCATAGTTCTAATGACTACGACTGCAAGTATGAAACGAATATAGCCGTCCAATAGTTAAGTAATTTCTATTCCCCTTCTGGGTTGATAGTAACAAAGGTTATTACAAATTAATGTTCAACCCTTCCCTAGAAAATTCGAATGGCGTCAAAATGAATAATGGGTATTCAGTTAAATAAGCGGGGATAGTTCAATTATCGTTTCTCTTAGATTCTCTAGTCTTTCTAAGATTTTTCATGTAGTTAATAAAGAAAAACAAATAATTTTGCACATAATTTATTGTGACAATAATTACACTTATGTCCTTATGGAGTAACAGACATCCCACACATAAGACAATTATTTCTCCTTCTTCTCCGAAGAAAGCGAGCTATAGAGCTTGGAGACTTCATTCATTACGAGATTCTGGACCACAGTTCCATTGGTATCTATGAAATTGGCGAAAGACTTGTTGATGGAGGCTTCGCGGGTCTTGCCGTTTGAATCGCGCATTACTAACACCAAGTTGTATTTATCGTCGTGTCTGTAACAAAAATATATGTAACTTAGTTTTAAAACTAGTCTATCAATTATTTATGTCTAGAAAAACTCCCACAAAGGTTTGAAAAAACATTCTAAAATATGTCAGAGATTATGTTTCCTTATTAATAACATAATCAAATATGGTTCTTTGTAATAATCTTGTGTTTATAAAATGAACAAACACCATAAGACTATAGTAAATGTTTTTGTGCAATATTGCTAGTGTTCGATGTTATAATCATAATGCAGTACACATGACAACAATGTAGTTATAATAACATCTAAAGGCTAACATTTAGATGTAGAAATAGAAAAAATATAATTCTTAACAATAAATGAAGATAATAACAAGAAATATCACTCATAATAACACTATTATTTTCTGACATGCTATTAAATATACTACTTACTTCTTGACATATGAACTTGCTTCCCAGACTCTCTGGTTGTTCCCAACTTTTTCCTTGGCGACAACAAAAATTCCCTTCTCCTTAAATGTTGTATACAGTGTCAGAATACTCATAAGAATAAAATATGAGGACACACATATTATTAATACCAGTCTGTAACAATCATTGATGAATATCAGTATGTCAGCTATGAAAGATGATTGTGCTTCCATCTAGGTGATATTGTTGCAAACTAGATGATGGTGCTGTCATTGGTTGGGTAAATGTATTGTATCACTACCCACATTAGAGAACACACTTGTGGGTATGTTAGCTACATATAAACCAAGCATCACATGATTCAGGGGATCATACACATCAACATTCTTGCTAGTGAATTAATATAAAGAAGTAGGTATATAATGTTTATTTAGTACTTTTACATTTGCTATAGATATCATAACTAGATGCTCAATCCAATATTGAATTACTAAAATGAATTGTTGTTAACATAATAATTACGATATATCCAAACCTAACTGCACCTGATATTTAATTGCTCAGGGTAGATCTGCACTTTATTTACCAAAACTGTTTAATGAAAATGAGTCATATAATACATAATTAAGTTCTACAGAAAATGATATTTAAAAATAAAATTATTGTGATGAACTTTGTGTTTTTAATCAATTACATGCATCTTATTAAATTAATTATTATAATTGGAATCAAATATACAAACAAATAATTATTTGTGTTCATCCAAATGTCAGCGCAACTAACAACCATATATTTTAACCACTATTATAATTATATCAACCATTCTTATGTTATTAGCTCATTGTATTAAAACTTTATTAAGTCCAAAAGATTCATAAATTCACCTTGATTGAGGGAATGGATATAAGTAATCCCACAGAAGAGCATACAGAGCGACACCAACAGCCAGAGCGCAGAGGAAAAGACGACCATCAATCAGAGCAAAGGATTCTTTGCACTTTAAATCACCAGTCAACACCTGTTATTGTAAAAAAAAACTGCTTAAATTATTAAACCCAAATAAACTGTTCACTAAATTTAAGATTATTTATTGATATTTTTTAAGAAAAGCTAAATTTATGATGAACTTTTTAATAGTCATAGTTGAATAATCAATACAACAGTAATAGTCAATATATGTTGGCACAACTCACCACATGTCCATCTGATACCCAAAATTTATATTAATATGGACAGACAGTTTATAACCAAACATATATAAATCTCTAAATAATCGTATTCGCTTATATAGATAATTAGACAACTAGATACGGAAAAACATTTATGCTGTTTGCACAAATATATATTTTGGGTGGGAACCAAAACCTTCACCCATGAATTCATTGGTGAGGCTCACACCCATGGATCAACAGGACTGATCAAGCTATGTCACAAATGTCACTTATTGGTATTTTAAATATAGGATCACATTGTGCAAATAAATGCATATTTACATAAGAATCTATGCATATATTTAGATGTACATAAGTATACACTTATATGTATATAGTTTATCAATATTCTGGATACCATAATACAGGATCTGATTACTTTCAGTTCAGATAACTGTGTAGAAATATCCCAAATTATTTATTAATAATAATAATATATAATTTGATTGGGACTTTGGTGCAGTAGTTAGTGGATTTGACTTTTGCACCAAGTTTTGTAGGTTTGATTCCCACACAGAATAAATATTTGTGTGATGACCACAAGTATTTGTTCTGTCTGGGTGTAAATGTTTCTACATAAGTATATATTTATACTCATATAATAATAATAATCAACCCATTTAAGATTCCACTGTTGGAATATGGGTCTCCTCTCATATTGAGAAGGTTAAGGCAGTAGTTTGCCACGCTGGCCAAGTACAGGTTGGAAGACTTCACACACCTTAAAATTTTTTTTTTTGTAAATTCTAAGGTGTGCAGCTTTCCTCAAGATTTTTTCCTTCAGCATTAGCAAGTGATATTTAAATTAAACACACTTTTGTAAAGAGGTGTGTGCCACGGATTTGAACCCAGGCCCCTCGAAGTGAGAGGCTGGATTCTTCACCACTAGGCTACCATTGCTTGTATATATGTAGTTGTTGCACTCACATATATGTAGTTTATCCGCCATTTGATTAACATTACTGAAGCTCTCTTGATGCTTACTGCATTATCAGATGACTGTGTGTATATGTCCCAAGATATTATTATATTATTAAATATTAATTATAGAAAGATACTGGCCTCTCTGATAGCATCATCGATAGCGTTCTTAGCTGCAGCACAGTCCCACTTATTGATCTTAACAATCTGAAAAGAAAATAACAGGATTTCTTTAGCAACAATATTACAATAAACAGGCCTCCATGTGGGATGTTTGGTGATGAAATAATACCAATACTGCATACTGTTTTGCTGTCTAAATTTAAACTTATTGTTTCTCATATATTATCACGCCAGGTCCTGCGTAAAGTCTGTAAGGAGCAACAAGTGCCAAATATCTCTAATCTTTACAATATTATGCTTATCTGGGTAAATCCATATACAGGCATAACTATATTGAAGATTGAAAGAAACATATTTTAAGAATCAAATGGGAAAACGCACAGTCAATGTTTTCACTGACTCTACTATCCGTATTACGTTAAACTTTGATACCAATATCAGTGTGCTAAATAGGCTGATATCTAGCTTTTCATCAACAAGTGTTTTAGGAAGTGCTGTAATGTACAAAAAATAAACCACACAAGCATTTTGAATGAAGTAAATCTGAATGAAATACCGCTGTTTGTGTGACGTGTCCCTCCAACAAGGAGTATTTATATTAGAGTTAAATTTTGAAATAACTATTTGCTATAGTCAATACATTACCTCCTGCGCTTCAGTCATTATCGTAAACTACAAATTTCACAGTAAATAGAAAATTTTCACTTATTAAATTACAACGCGGCTACTTTTTAGTTTGCTATTCCTTTTGACATGATCATAGACAATAGACTACGTATTAAGAGACATAAAAGTCATAGCGACGTGACATGTTGTCTTACTATTACTATGTGACAAAAAAAATTCAAATGTTGTCAATTCGTCATAATATTATGTAGAAGTAAAGCTTAAACAGTTTTTCATTTACAATTATAAATAATTCAATTATAATTACGTATCTCAGTTTGTATAACTTTCTGGATATATCGAATTAATATAAAGAAAAAAACTAACTTTAATAATATTTTCGCAATTCGCGTTGCATTGGAAATTCCCGTATTAAACACAATGAACATGTTCATTATTTCAGTGTACAATTTTATTTCCATAGGTAGAAAATGTTTTCATAAAGACTTCGTAATTTATTTTCTTATAAATAAAAATATTCTGTTCCTTGGTGTACAAAGTTTTCACTCTATGCTTATGATGGATGCCATTAAAAAAGTAATGGATTGCTTATAAAAAAATGAAGTAGCTTCGCTATTCTATACATTTGATTTGATTTGTGACAGAGTTTTGTATTATTTATATTAGGAGAAACAAATATAAAGCATAACCATAGTTCCAGAAAGTAATGGTATGTATCCAGGATCAACACAAAAGTGCAAAAATATGTTTTGTGTGCATCGAACCGGTGGCTACGCTATGCTAACTCTCACTTACTAAATAAAATTACCTCCGGCGTTAATAGTATAGGTGATCTTTTTGCGAAACTAATCGCAACACATAATGAAAACTTTATTGTATTTACAGACGCTAAATTACAACTGTGTAACAATGACAGATAGATATATTATGATAGAAGGAGGTCATTGAGAGCATGTTTCGTTAACAATTGTCACAGCAGAATCATTTCCACAGGTTGCTTGTTACTGCATTGAATTACAATGGCAAAGAGAAGGAAAGCAGCATCAAAAGTCCCGTCGCGCCGCTCGACTAGACGCGGGAAACAGACTGATGACGAGAACGCAGCGGCCGAGGGCGAGACGTCTGTGCCTGTTGAACCTCCGAACGCCGAATCTGCGGATGTTGACAAACCTATAGACACCTTCCCTCCAACCAGCGATACCCAGAGCACATCTGATTTGCTGTCAATCAATCAAAACTCTGATACACAAAGTTTAAAATCTGGACAATGTCTAAATACTCCATCTGTAGCATTACACAAAAAGTTCGGCAAGTATCGCTGCCTGTTCAATAATGACGACACATTTACTAAGAAGTATGAAGTGGGTAGTGATAGTGAAACCAATAGCAGCATAGAAATAAGAGTTGTTGATCCTTGTGCCAGCTCAGAATCAGACTCAAATGCTGCCTTAGACACCCATTCGGATTCAAACAGTGCAGTATGTTTAAGTCCAGTGAATATGGTGACCAACACATTACAAAACAATTCTAGAGAATTATCACCAGCTTATGAACCTTTGCAAGATGGTCCATCAATTAAGGAAAAAATACAATTTAGTAATAACAAAGGCACTGAAACCAGTACTGACTCTTTATCAACACAAAATGTACCTGAGGAGAATACATCTACAGAAAATGAAGAACAAAATGATACAATGGACCT
>DWJK01005366.1:0-11212 GCA_018248815.1 Croniades pieria auraria
AGATTTCCTTACGATGTTTTCCTGCGCCGTTAGCAAGTGATATTTAAATTTAAAACGCACTTTTTTTTATAAAGAAGTGTGCGCCATAGATTTGAACCCAGCACCCCCGGAGTAGGCGGCTGAATTCTTAACCACAAAGCCATCACTGCTCTTACAAATATACATTATGTATTACTTTTGTATTTTTAAACAGTTTACGTACCTTTAGGACAGATAACTCCAAAAGAATACAAAATATATCTTCGTCGATCTCCAACATGTCAAACACATCACTATAAGATGCAAAACCTATTAAAAAGAAAAACCGGCTATATCTAGTTCAAACCACTTTTGACAACGTCGGTGCGCCTGTATCTGACGCGAAGCAGTTCTGCCCGCTTTTATTAAAGCATCACTACTGTACCACATATTGTTAAGTTAGCCGTTTCTAGAAGCATATATTATAAAACCCCTTATAAAATGTCTGTTTTCTATTTTTCCTGTTTCCCTAAAATTATAATTGTAATTGTCCTTTCCAATAATTTAAATAATAAATACATTACATGAAAATTTACAAAGAACTATTACAATATTTTTTTTTTAATTATAAAAAATGCTTATAATAATGTCCTAGGAATTATTTTTTAAGAAAGTCTAATACATTAGTCTTATTTAATTGCGTTTGATACATCAGTAGCCGTTTTCTGCTTTCTTGCTTCAACGGGGCTTCCTAACTCCTAAATCGAGGATTTTGGTTAGTCAGTTATCTAGTGCGCTCTAAAGTGACTAATGTACCGAATCATGGCTAAAACTGTAGCCAGATGGATTATAATAGAATAATTATAGTTATATTCATAATCAGCAATAATAATAATCAATTATTATTCCTGAATATGAATTTAATCATAATAAGGCCGCCTGTTGTACAATGCACAATTAAGTTTTTTTCCTGTATTTATTTCTCTTTATGATATTTTTATGTAGAATTAATAATACTACTACTGTTACTAATTACCACAAGACTACTGTTAGCTTATAACTGCTATAATTATTCCTCATCATAAAGCATATATATACCATACTCTGTAGTAAGACTTTTCTATCAATTCACGAAGTTCCCTGGTACTTACATGTAAGAAAACGTAATTATTCCACCCTCTAAAGTCTGCCCTTAAATTAACGAGTTCCTTTCCTTCCCGTTAACCCCCAGCGAACAGTCACAGGTCATTAAACCTGGCTGACCGCTCGTTGTGGGAGCCAGCGCCATTGACGCCTCCGAACTATCGTTAGTATCCCAATCATTCGTTACGTTTAGGTAATATGAATAAATTTTTTTATAATCGCACACTAGTTTTTGTTTCCTCCCAGTTACAATTATTTTATATTATTAAAATACTCATATGTATATTGACTTCCTCGTTGGTCGAGTGGTTGCAAGCGCGACTGCCGTTCAGGAGTTCCTTGGTTCAAATCCTGGGTCGGATACTATTGGGTTTTTCTAATTTAGAATTTCTAGCAGTGACTCGGAGTCTGGAATTGTGAACGGTGTATGACATTGGATCACCACCTATTCCATGAGACTTAAACGTAAGTGGTGAAACGTGGGGGTGTACTACACTCATCTGCCTACCTCTTCGGGTATTACAGGCGTGATGTTACATTTTAAATAGCTCATATCAACAGGTAATACAAAAGAATTATCGTTGTATTTTTTTTTAATATAAACAAATCCCTAAATGACGCCTTTATAAGGCTGTACTCGATATATCAGTTAGCAGCTGACTTAAGGCACACATTAGGTTCAATTGGCAATAGCCTTGAATAAAATAATTCACTAGAAACAAGAATGACTTCTCCACAGATATTACCAGAGAAATCCTTTAGAACATCGTAAAAATGAATACACATCATGTATATTTATTCTGACCACTTTCTAAATTAGTTTAAGCGTAACAAAACATCGCGCCTGTAATCCCCGAAGAGGAAGGCAGAGGAATGGTTCAATTCCACGTTTCACCAGTTTATGACCGTCTATACAATAGGATGTGAATATATAGCTACGCACCAGGCAGAAATCGAAGCTCCGAGCTACTAGGTACTAGAAATTTTGTATAGAAAAATCCAATTATACCCAACCGGCACTGAATCGAACCCAAAACTGCTGAATCGGTAGTCATGCTTCGCAACCACTCGGCCAACGAAGCAGTTAAATAAGTTTATTTTTAACAAGCCGTGCCCGCGACTTCGTACGCGTAGATTTCGTAAGTTTTGAAAAAATAAATTGACATAATTTCTTTATTTGTTAACCGATTTCAATGAAAAAAATACTAAATGTTAAGTGAAGCCCATCACAGTATCATCCTGGAAACTGCATTCAAATCATCAGACATACATGTTTTGGGTTCGCTTGCGTATATAAAGGCTCCCCATTATGAATTTTTAAATATATTTGCTATGTACAGACAGCAGTCAGTTACAGTTTTGTTACGTGTATAGATTACGTAGAACCGCTACGGCGTAACAATGACTTGTCAAAGATATCTCTAGCGATTTCAAAAGGTACGAATAATACATTTTATTTTGTTAACCGATTAAAGTTTTGATATAGAATAGACATTTGAATATATACCAACGTTTCCAAGAAAATTTCAGAACGTTATACATGAAAAATAACAGTAATGCTTTGAATACATAATACATTACGTAAAATGTAAGAATACAATTCTTCACAACTTTCTTATCATATTTTCTAGTGTAATAATTAAACACAAGAACATAAAAAACAAATGTTTAAAAATAAAATAGAAATCTAAATTAAATTATGTAACTTTGTTTATTTTATATTCAGGAACCAGATTAAAAAGACACATCATAAACAAATTATGTAACAATAACAAAACTCCTGTAAACAGTAAAACCTCGTAAATGTTTACAATCATGTTTTTATTACAACACTAAAACATCTTTAAGTTGACATTTACTAGAATATAACTTTACCGTGAATAGACTTTGTTACAGATTTAGTAGACCGTTTGTTATTGTTATAACGAGTTCGGGCTTAAGACTGAGCCGGGGATGCTTTTGAGAAGATACAATTTGCTAAAGCTGTATTTAAAAGCGATTTACATAAGCATTGTCTATATAAAGTAACCATATATGATATATAGGCCTTAACCCTCAATATGAGAGGAGACCCATATTCCAGCAGTGGAATGATAAATGGGTCGAATATTATCTTATTAATATTATAAACGCAAAAGTTTATAAGTATGGATAGATGTTTGTTATTCTTTCACGTAAAAACTACTGAATGGATTTTAATGAAACTGTACAATAATATAGCTTATACATCATAATAACACATAGGCTACAATTTATAAAGATATTGTGTGAATTGTCTAAAATATCAAGTAAGTAGGAAAAAATCTACCATCTGCGAGCTATTCTGGCGTGCGCTGCCAAAACCGCTAGTTACACATACATATGTATGTAATGTATGGTGGAAATGTTTATCTTAAATAGTCCTACAAAAAAGCCCGCCACAGTATATATCTATTCCTTATGTGTAAGCCTTTATAGCCAAAATAGTTTACTATATTTACTCTGGGTGATCATAGCGTGATGTTCTTAAAATAGTTTTTAATATATTGTTCTCTAATTAACGCGGGTGAAACCGCGGGGCGCAACTAGTTTTTAATAAGCGAAAAATGCTCAATTAAAAAATAACCATATAATAGTAATATGTATCTGACCTAACGTCAAAGAAATTTCAGCTGCTCATGTAGGACATACATACACACCTTTTGGTTTAATATTTTTGTAACAAAAAGGCCTTTTCACATCCATAATACATTTACGCAAGTCCAAGTAACTCAGTATGTTTGTGTTTCTACTTCGAAACTACTGAAACTTTGACTTTTGCGAAAATATAATTTAAAGTATGAAAGATAAATATAATGCTTTTTTATTATACTTTTATTTTGAGAATACTTCATTTTATAAAGATATTGATGAATGTGGAAGAAGAACGGCAGGTATGCAAGGATAGGGATATTCGGCACTCCGTGCTCTCTGCCTACTCCGTAAAAGACCTGGCGTGAAGATATGTATGTATGTATGTACTTAATTTTGCAAGGCATACAATATCCGCACTACTACTTATGAATAACTATTGGATGAATAACTGTTAAATATGAATTGAGTGAATAACTAATTAAATATGAATTGAATGATTTACTTTTAAATGTGAATAGATTGAATAACTATTAAATATGAATTGAATGCATAACTATTAAACGTGAATTGAATGAATAACCATTAAACATGAATAGAATGAATAACTATTAAATATGAATTGAATGAATAACCATTAAATATGAATATTTATGAATATGATGTGAACAAATAATCTATAAAAGAAGTGAACACATATTAAGTAAAATCTACGTCGGAACACGTATATACTTTATGCGTACCCCCCGCACGTGAACTGTAGTGATCCGGGAACAAATATTTGCCAGCCATTTGTTTAACCCAAGGAACTAACTCGGTAGAATAAGTTAACGATGTTTGCTACCCTCGCTTTGAATAGTGACGCGTCGAGTTGTTATGCCGGCGCTTTGACTCACCCGTCGTATATCACTCAGTGAGTGGCGCGTCATAGAGCTTACTGGCATACAGGAACAATGTAGGAGAAGTGACCTTGGTGAGTTTGTAAACGAGGGTTTTTGTCTTACAAAGGGCTTGTTAATTACTTAGTACCTTGGTCATTATCGTCCTACTGGAAATGATACCATTGTATGCTCTTTAAAGCGCAGTTCTCGCCTGCCAGTGATGAAGCAGTATCAGTGGTCAGACATTTCATGATATGTACTTGGTACTGTGTATTTCTTAATATGGCATATCTTTTATTTATAAAAAAAACGTAACATCACGTCTGTGATCCCCGAAGGGGTAGGCAGAGGAGTGTAGTACATTCCCACGTTTCACCAGTTTAGTTTAAATCCCATGGAACAGGTGATGAATTGTATTGCCATACACCGGGCACTGATTCAGACTTCGAGTCACTATTAGAAATTCTAAACTAGAAAATTCTCGTAGTACCCGACCCGGGATTTGAACCCGGGACCTCCCGTTCGGCAGTCGCGCTTGCAGCCACTCGACCAACGAGACAGTCAAGTATTTTATTTATAACATCTAATTAATAATAACACCACGGCAATAGCCGTATCAAATATGATATTAACTAACAATAACAGTAATTTGTCTGTTAGTGTGGTTAGATAACATTACTTTTAATTCGGAGGTACTGGGTTCGATTCCCATCCTGAACAAATGCTTTGCACAGCTGTAAATTATGTAAATAAGTATATATTTAATAATATATTTATTTATACATTCTTTATTTTACTCCACAGCTGGTATTACAAAGAGCGATCTTAGGAGCAGTTTTTCCAGCAGTCTTGGAGAATAATAAAAATATACATATGTATACATCAGCTGTTTAGTTACCGTAGTATAGGGTCTACGCAGTTTAAGATCAAATGGTCGTGTGGGAGTCGTCCCAAGATGTTATTATTACAGCAAAGAGGCCCTTTGTACTTCGTTTTCATCCCATAAGAAGCGGAATTTGAACGAGGGCCAACTACTTCATAAATAAATATACCCTTCATAACGTTCGCAAAGGTTTTTTACAGTCTGAAAATTAAATTGTTATTTCCAGTGAAATAGAAATATGGGAAATTTTCTCTAAAAGCAGATTAGACATGTATGTGGTAGAGGGAACCGTAACTATGGTAACTGGTATTGAAATAATAATAAAAACATGCTATCTATAACTCAGACGAAGCACATCGAAGTTGACAGCCACATCACGAGTCTACCCTTCACAATGACGGCATGCTTGATTTTGACATGAATATTTTACTCCATACTGTTTACGTTGGCATGGTTTGTATTGGCAGCGACATGGAATACCATTCTTGATTCGTTCAGAGTTCAAACTGACATGGAACTCTTATGTTTTCCCGTCAATATTAGGATCATGATGAAACCCCGAATTCACGTTATTCTCGCAACGTGGATCCGTATTGTTCGTCAGCGAGTACATTGAGCGGAAGGCAGATCGAACCGGTCTTTTACAGTTGCGTCATAGCGAGCGATGGAACGGAGAAGTGAATGGTTTTGAGTTTAATATTGTCATACGGCATATAGATAATCACATCCATATTATGACGCATTTCCATTTTTTATAATTAATTAATTAATTTAGAATTTTTCTTAATTAAAAATGAATCCATAATTAAAATAATATTACAAACATGACAGATATGAATAATTATTTGTTTGTTCTATTTTCAAAATTAGTTTTTGACAGATCTATTTATTTTAATATGGCTTTGGTAAGATACTTCCTCGGTTCTTTTGACTCGTTGCTAGTTTTGAATAGAACGAGGTGGATTGTCTCACTGTGCGATTTTCCTTAGTCGACAAAGCTGGGACATTTTGTCCTATGGCCAACGTTCACGGTTATTCCATGCTCAGTTTGATTGGCACTTGGAGAGTTGTTTGCTGAGCTTTGAAGACAAGATAAGCTTTTAAAATACTTTGTATCTATATTTGTCGTATCTCACGGTTTTACACTGAACTGAATTAATCAATGAGGAATGTTTTCCGATTTTTTTTTTCTGTTTATTTCATACGTCTTTTTATTATTGTTCGTCTCTAAACTAATTGTATGTATTGTTTATATTGAAAAAGATAAAGAAATTTCTCACTTTAAATGATGGAAAGAAGAAATGGGCTAAATATATTTATAATGTACATTCTACTCGAATTTTTATTCTAAATAACGCTCGAATAATTTAGGACATTTCATGGTGGCAATGACTTCCTACCAAGGATCCCCATAATTACTGTTCTTACACTGCATTGTAGTAATTCATGGGCAGACATGACTACACAAAAAGAAATATTCGTTAATAATAATCGACAAATTTTTCATTCCGTTGTTGGAATATGGGTCTCCTCTCAGATTGAGACGATTGAGGCCATAGTCTGCCACGCTGGCCAAGCGCGGGTTGGCAGCGTTCACACACGTCAGGATTTTTTTTTATAAATTCTGAAGTATGCAGGTTTCCTCACGATGTTTTCCTTCACCGTTAGCAAGTGATATTTAAATTTAAAACGAACTTTTGTGAAGAGGTGTGCGCACTATGGATTTGATCCCAGCACCCCCGGAGTGTGAGGCTGAATTCTTAACCACTAGGCTATCACTGCTTTTTCGTTAGTGGTTAATTTGATAGAATTCAGTTTAATTAGAAATAATGAATACATACTTCTTGAGCTAGCAGTCGGAGTTTGACATTTCACGGGCCGTAACTCATATTTCATCTTAGTTAAAATGTATTTAATTACCATCACGCCAGGTACCTTACGTGGTTGGCAAATAGCACAAAGTGCGAAATACCTCTAATCTTCTACATTAATGGTTCCTTCGTTACTTAATTAATGAATGTAATTAACTACTTAGATATTCAAGAACACTGTCATTTTTACAATTCCGAATTCTCTTTTGTTTCAGACGAATAAACGAAATTACGAAACATGCCGACACCGATTAATTATTCCACGCTCAAGTATCAAGAGGCGGCTCTCCTCTCTGGAGAGCACAAAGAGCCGACTTGGAAATCACCGAACGAACTGCTCCATGAGCGGGTCAATTTCGATGACACGATATGGGGTTTTGGGCTCGCTGGTGGAGCGCACTACCGCACACCGTTAAGGGTTACTTACGTATGTCGCTTCGTCAATTAAGTTAAACTTGTTATTATAATAGATATTTATGTACGAGTATGTTATTGGGACTTGGACGCTCGAAAGTACATTGGAAATGGTGTGGGAGAAAGGGATAACTATATATTGTTTGCTTAAGAATACGCAGTCACTTGAAGCTGAAGGTCAGAGCTCAATATGGTTTTATTAGTATTCAGAAATAAATATAAATCACTTTGTCAATACCATCTCGTGCTAAGTATCATTACAATGTTTGACCATGTTTCATCTAAAAAGGTTTTTTAGTGTCTCTAAAGTAACATCACACTTGTAATCCCGGTAGCGGTAGGCAAAGGATTGTAATACGCCCCCACATTTCACCAGTTATGTTTACGTGCCATGGAATAGGTGGTGAGCCTATTGCCATACACCGGGCACAGATCCTGACTCCGAGTGACTATTAGAAATTCTAAACTAAAAAAAATCAATAGTACCCAACCCGGGATTTGAATCCAGGAGCTCCTGATCGGCAGTCGCGCTTGCAACCACTCGACCAACGAGGCAGTTTTTATTGAATCTAATTGTATGAAATGTCTTATTTAGGTGAGACCTGGAAGTCGAGCCCAGAAAGCCCACATCTACCCTGGAGATATCGTGCTTAAGATAAATGGAGTGGATTCAACGAAGGTCACATTACCAGAAGCGCACCAAATGATATTAGAGGCTGGGATACATCTAATAATAAATGTTACTTCGTAAGTATTGAATATTTCTTGATTTTCTCGCATCTTTAAAACTGTGACATACTAATTGAAAATCATTTTGAAGGTCTTGGAACTAGCAAATGACCGTGCTACATACGAAGATAGGTTGTGATGTTAAAGATGTCATTCCGTTTTTTTTTTAAATTTTGCATAGCAAGCAAAGGGGCCGCCTGATGGTAAGCGGTCACCGTCGCTTATGGAGTTTTGCAACACCCGAGGGTCTACTGCGTTTCCGGCTTCGAAAGAGTTTTCTTTGTGCTTGTCTTGAAGGATCCTATGTCATGTATGGTATCGTCTATGAAAACCATAACATTTGAGATACAAAACTCAAGGGATTTAATTTGGTAAATACAGGTTAATGTTCGGCAAGTTCGTTAATAATTGCTATAGGTAATTGAATATGAAGAATTTCCTGATGGAGAATGCATTCAGGCATTCAGTTCGCCCTTCCTACCATATTGTCTGTTATTGTGTATGTGCAATAAATAAACAAATAACGAAACAAACAAAGAAACAAACAAAGAAACAAACAAAGAAACAAACAAAGAACAAACAAACAAATAAATAAGTATACGTACCTAACATTCATACATTTATAACGGAAGCGATACAAATTTTTATCTATATCATATTCTGATTCCTCGTAAGTTACGAGTTGATCTTGTCAGAGCTTGTTCAAAATTCAATGGAGCAAAGTGACACTTCGCACGGATCTCTCCACCCTCACGACAAATAAAACGTGACGCGTTATAATTTATATCGACTGTGATGGCAGTGTCGTCTGAGGATTAAGATGAGATTTTTTGGGCCATTTGCGATGAATTCGTATATTGTTGACTCGTGTCGATTTTGGTACAAATTGAATTCTTTGATATATATATATCCTTTGATATTTTGGATTGTATTTTCATCAGATTAAAATCTGTTTTGGAAAGTGTTTCTACATTTAAAAACCAAGAGATTTTAATTATGCTTGTTAATCGCTGTTTGAGAAGATTTTAATGTATGGAAGGAGCGTCTGTAACATAATCGTGAGTATCTCTATGAGGTTGTCTTTCCAGGCCGCTTTAAAACGGAGTGAAGGGCAGATGGCGTCCCATTTCGTATCTCATCATTCGCAAGATGTCGCTTTTACTTTCCACACCATTTGCCGCATCATTTTCGTCAATGTCTCGTTTAATTACATGTCTCATTGCGAGCTCTATACCCTTACATTATGTTGGTCTACCTAAAGAAATTGTTGGTTAGATCGTACGAATAGATGTTTTAGAAACTAAAATATGCTGTTCTCTATTTCAAACAGAATTCTAACTTTGTTTGAGAGTACATTGGGAAGGCTATTGGTATCCAGTAAGCGTTTATCATCAAGCGCGTTAAATATTTTTCCTGATACCATTATTATCCCACTGATACTGTGTCGCATGAATATTGGATTGGATTTCATAGCATGGATCCATGTCCCATACGTCTCGGTACTTTATTCGTATTGTATTATTCCCTATTTCTCCATGATTTTCATTTACCCTACCACTCGTAATTAGTCTATGGTTCAACAAGTCCCTTATGAGGCTTGATAACGCAGCCTTTTTACATGGCATCAGATTATGCAAACGAGTTTGCCAGATTCGTATTATTTAGACATGTGTTTTCGCTGGAGAGGGGTTGAAAGGACGCTTTAAAGAACGCTTTATATTCTCACGTCTCCGTAAATGTAGCAAATGTTAGGGAACTGTACTTGGTAATTGTTAAGCAAAAGGTACCATTATATTGTACAATTTTTATACAGGTATGTATATAAATGCTCATGTTGTTGAATACAGACATAAATCTTTTGATAAATTAAAAACTAAACTGCGAGTCCATTATTATGGATTTAAACGTCGCTTAAGGTCCTTTCATTTAAAGATATAGAAAATTACAGATATATGTCCCAATTATTAATTATGACTTATTAGACACTTCTCACATAACAAATGTAATCATCTTTGATAAGAAGTGTAGTAATCATTCAATGAATTTTTTCAGGCCAGAGGATCTAGAAGACGGCTATTATTACTACCAAGATCCATATGTAAGTATAACAAATACAACGACAGCTGATAAGCAAATATAACTTAAATCGCAATAGAAAATAAATAATGTAATGATTTAGTGGCAAAGTGGCTGGCAGCGGTTGGATGCGAAGAGCTGAAGATCGAGGTTAGCGACGTGCCACTGGAGAGGCCTATCCAGCAGTGGACGGGAGTAGGCTGATGATGATGATGAATGTAATGGCTTGATCTATCATTGGACTTTCGAAATATTTGACCAATATAACAGGAACACTAACTACATGTCGGATAGTTACAAAGTTTTCTCCTGTAAACCTAAAATCTTTCTTTCAGGCTTTAATATTCGTTTTACCACATGTCCTGAAATATTGAGTCTATTGAGCAAAGGTACCTTATAAATTTAACCAATGATTGTACTTTGGTGCGATGCTGTTTTTCAGTCTGTTCGTCCTCCCTTAAATAGACGGAACTGGAGAGTTCTGCAATGAATATTCATTATATAACTTAACATGTAAGGGCAGTAGTATTACAACACATTAATATACAAGATTTTCACATTTGAATGTCTCGTTCGCCGAGTGGTTGCAGGCGCGACTACCGATCGAGAGAGTTTGGGTTCGATCTCCGAGTCGGGTGCTATTGGAT
>DWJK01005367.1:0-11212 GCA_018248815.1 Croniades pieria auraria
ACGGGCGCGACAAGGACGGAGAATTATTAGCAGAACGCATGCAACTAACTTCTCTGCTAACGAAAGGGACGGACTTACTGTTCTCAATACCTCTCATCGGTATCCGGTATTCCCGTTCGAGAATTTTTATATTTTGTGTATCGAGATGTAAGTAATTGCGTACTGCGTGCGATAACGATCGTCAGTGGTCAACAGCTGACCTCTACTACAGATTAATAAGTTATAAAAAACGTGCAGATATATTTACTGTTCAATTTACTACATGGGTACCTATTCGAATGTACAATCATTATTTAAAACGAAACGATTTGTAACTAATTAGCTACGCTAACCATGAGTTACGAACCTATACAATTAGTTGGTCAGTGTTTTTAAAATCTTATTTATGGTACCTACTTCATTCAATATTTACGAAGAAGCTTAAATTGTGCAATAATTAAAAAATTGCTGGCTCATGGGTCATCATTCAATATAACGCAGTGGCCTGCACATTATATTCCCAATTTTTAAATGCGGTGCGAAACCGCTTCGATACAATTTTATAATGCCTTCACGTTACGACCTATTTTGATATTGCTTGGAAAGGAACCTATTCAGCCACTGCGACCATTAAAAAAGTTATGTAGTCCTTACACAGATCTAACGAATATTGTGAAATACAATGATAACAACCATTAAATAAACAAAATACATAGCAACATAGCATAGCAACGCTTAGAACGGATACTGACTATTACCTATAATACTAGCAGTAATCTAATGCCGCATAGTCTATCAATATCGATCTTACTAGGATCCTTCAAGGACAACTATCGTCCTCGCTACCTAACAATCACTGTGGAAGACCTTTAGGAGTATTATAACACATACATAACTTATTGCCACAAATGTCAGATAAACAATTACATACAATTTATTACAGTTAGTTGCTATGTCAGTTTATGATACAACTGTTATTTAATAGTGAGCTTGAGAAATATCTTTATTTAACGGCTATCTAGCGAGACGTGATTAATCCGTTCTGATTGACCTGTCGTTTAATTGATTGCTTTCATAATCTGACACGGAATACCGTCACAGTTCGGTAGGACACTTTTTAGGTGCTTCGTACATGTAAAACTATTTTAAAATTCAAGAATCTACATTGTTTATATACATACATATATTACAGCATATAACTTAAAGTAATGAACATTGTTACTCTATGTTATTTCAGTTTTTAATTATAGATTTCATGATTAACCTACAACTATACTACAAACTCAATATTTATTTATTTAATTAGTTACTATTGTCATGAGACACCTAAAATGTTTATGGTTAATTAGCAGCGTAATATTTCAAAATATAATAAAAGTATAAATACGGTTTCAGCATATACTTCCAATGTGCATGGAACATAGAAAAGTTGATCAACACGACAGATACTCTAATGTCTTACAAATTTTAAAATTCCAGCCTATAATTTTTTTGTTTGCTGTATAGGTACTGTACGTCTTTCCGACTAGTCTTAATTTATAAAAAAAATAAATACTAAGCAATTAAGACTCCGCAGCTGACACTTTATATACCGATATTCAAATGTCTTAACGTAATACATTTCTAATAATAGGAGAGTAATCTTGAGAGAAAGCAAAAATGAATTACTACCGTCTGCTCACATATTTCACACAGGCGCTTTAGATTTCCCAACGGACATTTTCGATTATGGTTACTATGGGGAAAGTGTAGATATATTGAGCTAAAAATAGTTGTGGATAAGGTTTCATCTTATGGTATTTACACTCGGCATCTTTCTGGTACTATATGAATAAGAATAAAATTAGTGTATAAGTACAACACGCAATGTCTTGGAAAGGAATAATATAAGTGTAAATTCGCACTGTCACACATATTTGCGACAAATAGCACAAATACCGTTAGCCTACTAATTATTGGCGCGCGTTCCGATTTCATGGTGCTGCACGCGCAGCTTGGGAGGCAGTAGGCAGTAGTTAAGTTTATCAACATTGATAAAGCCGCGGCGATCGAGTATGTGGGTCGCTAGCATTTGTGTGTGCTGCCTATTCGTAGTTTAAAAAGAAATTGGGTTTTATGTGAAATGCCGATCGGAATAACCGATCACGTTTATCGACGCACAAGTTTAACGTGCCCTTTTTCATTTTACAAGTTTTTCTAATTACGAACTGACAGATGTATTAAGGAAACTATTTATTTCTTTAATTATTTATTTATATTTCGAATTTGAAACTTCACTATGTGGCTGTGACAGCGTCCCTAGCTATTGTAATCAAACGCTAATGGTACTAGCTGGACAAGAACAGATATAAGGCGAATGAAATCCCAGTAGACTGATATAGTGATCCCAGTGCCTGTTTAATAGCATATAATGAATGCATTAAAAAAATATTTAAAACCAATGAAAAAAAAATGAATGCTTGGAATCTGTGTATTAAAAAATATGTGTAATACAAACTTTTTCACCAAAGGTAAGGGAGGTCTACAAAGAAAGCTTACATAGATAATGGTTCAATGTACTTTTAAGAGAGAAAGAAATATTTATTATCAATGAGTAGCGATCTTAAATAATCGATGGGAGTATAACTGTAGTAAAATCACTTTATTACAAATCAATTAATGAGAATCAATTAAACAGTAATTGTCACAAAAAGAGTCCAATACTAGAGTAGTAAAAAAGTTGATAATGAAGATGATATAAATTAAAGTCGTAAAACCTGTTCTAATTCCATAACGAGAATCCATAGAGGAAGATACCACTCTTATCTTAGACATTTGCAAATTCACTTGATAGTAATAGAGGAGATATCGGTAGGTTTGATCTTATAAATTACAAGTCTCTTCATCATACCAAAATGGCTTATTTTGGTTAGATACTCCGTACAATGTTTATATACGTTTGTATATAAATATTCTTTATTGTAAATCTAAAATACTTAAAATCATAATATGTAGCTTAGATTCGGCTAATATTTGAATATGAATACTTCACGGGGCTGACCTGAGGCTAAAAAAATGAACAATGTTTTTATGTTGACGATTCAGTAGGTTATCGTCATACATAGCTACCACATTTCATTAAATTAAAATATACTCCGTATATTTTATTTTTTAGTATATTTTACGACGAGTATTTACATGAGTTCTCTCCCATTATCCTGATAGCGACGTGTCTTGCTACTCCCTACATACTAAGTTAAAATGCCTTGTCTACCAGTGTTGTTCAGACCAATACGTAAAACTGTTTACCATGTAAAGATTAGACAATCTTTAATTACATTGTATATAGTTTTGCCGTTATTATTTAAAAAAAAAAACTTCGTTCTGAAATCAAATGAGGTCTGTTGTGTGGATGCATTATTATTTTGTATAAATATAAGAGTAAACTTTTTTAAATTACGAACGCGAATAGTACTTATGGAATGTCACTAATCGAAATGTCATGAAACGCCTTGACGTTTCGCAGAAACCGCGAGAGTGCGCTGTGACTGCCACATCAGCCAAGCAATAGCAGAAAAGTCTTTACAATTGTTACTGAAAACACTTGCGCAAACACTATTAGTTTTTTCATACGGTAGTGTCGGACCGGCGAGCGCGCGCTCCCTACGTCTTCGGAGACGTCATTTCTTCGTAATTAAAAGTTTCATTTATTCTTGCATCGGCTGGGATCGAAAGATGTGGCGGTGAGGCGACCCGAGCGGATGAGCAAACTGTTGGTACACTAGTTTGTTCGCCCCGGCTCGTGTCGCCTCGCGCCACACAGCACCATTGCCACCAGAAACTGAACACGTGACTAGATGTGATTGGTTCCGTTGGCGGCTCGTGTAACTTCAGATTTTGTGTAAGACCACGTTTTTCTATTTTCTTCTTTAATTAACTCTCTCTCTTCTTCTTCCCTCCATTCCCACATAGACAACATTATCAATTTTGAACTAAGAAATGTACTATTATGAACTGTAAGCATTGAACGCAAAAATGTTCAGTAACTTGGAGCGCCCAGGCCAATCACATATACCCAGTTTGCACACAGTAAATCACTTCCAGGGACCATTTCATTTACATAAAAAAGGTATAGGATCACCACAGGTGAATTGCACATTAGTTCGCTTCTACATATAAAACACACACAAATGTTTGTGTGATCACTGCTAGCAACAGCTCACAAATGGGTTCTAGTGCAAATAAAGGGAAACTCATCACTGATCCTGCTTTATTTTGCTATTGCCTAAAGTGTTAAGTATTTTTCCCATATCTTCTCTCAAAAGCTATCCACCCCCTTCTTTTTAGAGTTTCACTGCTAGAGCTGAAAGTTCCGCCTTTTTTCTGTATATTGTCGTAGCGTCTCCTTTTTAACCCAATTCTCTCTATTAGTTTTACGTGTATATTTCTTATTTTCAAAATGGGGTACACGGATAGACTAAGACAAATTTCCAACTCGATCGTCATGAACAGGCTATACCTTCGATTGTTATCCACGACTACCTCGTTGGTCGAGTGGTTGCAAGCGCGACTACCAAACGGAAGGTCCTGGTTTCAAATCCCGAGTCGGGTACTATTAGATTTTTCTAATTTAGAATTTCTAGTAGTGGCTCGGAGTCAGGATCTGTGCCCGGTGTATGACAATAGGCTTACCACCTATATCATGGGACTTAAACGTAACTGGTGAAACGTGGGAGTGTACTACACTCCTCCGCTTAACCCCTCGGAGATTACAGGTATGATGTTACGTTTTTTTTTTATATCAACGGTCTTTGAGTATTACTTTAAAAAGTAGGCATAAAAATTTCTTGACAACAGTGGCTACGAAAATGGAGATAGTCTGCAGACCTGATTTAGTGTTTTTTTTTTACAAAACATGGTATCTACATAATTTCAATAATACATAAACGTAGTTCCCCTTAGGTGAGCTTAATATTAAATGTATTAACTTATGTACAAACACAATTTAGTATCTGCTTTTAAATCAAATATTTTAAATCAGTCCTTATGTTTCAGCTGATGGGATTCCTGTCAAAAATATCTATAAAAATCGTAGATGTAACGTAACCTATTATGAAGTTTCGTAAGTTAATAAAGGTTCCCGAAAATCTTACCTAACCTTAAAAACAGTATCTTTTAAAGTTTCCGGATTACAGTAAATAATATAATTCCAGGCCAATCAAATGCGTACTTTCTTTCTTTACATATTATCTGTTTTATGTCACCCTTTGGTATGAAAATATGGTCTTTAGTTTGTTTACGTCCCTAGGTCTTAGTGGAGATTATTGAAAGCAATCGAATAAATCAGCAAAAATAACATACGATTATTAAATAACATGAATAATGTAAAATTTTCGCATATACATATATTTACCCTTTGGTGGTCCGCAGCAAGACAAAAATTTAATGAAATGGCATCTGAACCCAAAATGTATAAAAACTACTGGGACAATATGCGTTAAAAGACTTTGGATCAGACTTTCTGTGTTTTACAACAGTATGGGCAGGAGTTATGAATGTAATATTTTCTAAATAATAACTCCCAGATACATATAGGTACTATCATAAAGTAGCCTAAAAATCGTAGGTAGATGCAAATCTTTTAAAAATACAAATTTCAGTACGTAGATTAAAATTTCATATCGGTCATTCGGTGTCCAACTATATACCTAACAATGTTTCCTTTTGTGTCTATCATAATTTTTAATCTGTCCCCGAGGTGCGTCGTAAAAAGCGTATTTCCATGGCGGAAAATTGTCCAGCTCTTATCGGCGTCATAAATGATTCCAACTAGAAAAAGTGGCGATTCGTTTAGTAATAAATCGCGGGTTGGTTGTCGTTTGGAGCGCGGCTAATCGAAACGTAGGTAGATCGCTGTTGTGAAACGGACCTCCTTATCGAGCTTTCGGCTTTAATGTTTTATGGAATTGGTTACGGTTTTGTCGTAAACAATCTGTATGATTGCGAAACTGGGTAAAAGTCGTAACTGCCATCCGCTGCTTGTTTCTAGGTGTAATACGTTATAACCTTAGTAATAGCAGCCCCAACAAATCGCCCACTTTCTGTCAATTATCTTACAAAATGTCCAATTGTCAATAGGACATTATGATGGAGTATAAATTACAGTTAGTTAAAGTTGGGAGTCCCATCTTCTCTTCAAAACATATGCAGAAAGCATGCTTACGCTACTGTGGTCCCTCATCCGTAGATGTTATGAGATTATGAGGAACTGCTCGTCTCCCTCAAAAGATAGTCTAGACGAATCAGATATTTGTAACGACATTGGTTAGCCATCGCAAATAATTAGAGCATAGTTTATGGATTAGAAGCTGCCGTGACATTGAAGACGGCATTTTAAACATAAAACCCTGCTTTAATTGTTATTAACAAAAATGGTAGTGAATTCACGAGGCGTTTGCTGAAACTGGATAACAATCTAGTTCGAAGTATTTTACTTAATATCGATACGAAACATTTAATTTTCGTCTAACTAGAGTATTACCAAACATTTTGGCTAAAAATAGAAAATTTTTAAGATATTGCTACGACAGCGAAAACCGGAATTGCAAGTTTATGGTTTCAGTGCTGTTTTAATCAATATTTATCGAAGACAAGAGTAAAAAAACGTGGTGACTCGAATATGAAACTGTTTTTTAAGGTCCACAATTTTTCCAACGTGTGCAGCAATGTTTCGATTGCTGTTTGCTTAACTCACGTTGGTGCAGTTTTTAATATAAACCTTATCCCTTCCTGACTCCTGCGCTTGCTCTCCGATCTTTAATCAATGCATGTGAGTTTGGGTACAGGTGTCCATGGGATGGAGAGATAATTGCATTACATGCGTGGAAAATGTAACCGTATTCCCAGGTCATTTTACATGTTTTTCTTCACACCAGTCCAGACCAGACCACCAGTGACCAGTCACAACCATAACTGGCCTTATCCAAAGATGTAGGAATAGGACAGTAAATAAAACACTTATAGCGTTTCTTCAATTTTTATTTTAATAGTCAATAATTTCTACTAATATTTATTAGTTCGATTCCACTTAACATGGGTATACCTACCCACTTATAAATAACTTCTCATAGGATCAACTCTGCACTAGACGAGTAGACGGTTACACTACATCATGTAAGATTGTTATTTCTATAAACAAATTACTCTTGAACTCACAACACCGAAGAAGTTGAACGATTAAGTTTCACACAAAATGCTAATTAGGAATCTTATCGATTATATCCAAAGAATGAAAAGTAATGACGTGGTAAAGAGGAAATTTGGATTAACATTTTTTTACAATGATTTAAAAGCACAGATAGCATTATTAATATAAGAAGGATAACATATTTCTATTCTTTCTAATCAAGCCAATCCAGGTGCATGTTTCTAGCAATGAGAAATCATATAACCTATGGTAAAGATACCTTTACCTCATGGCCTTTAATTCCAACAAACAAATGAGCAAGCCATGGCGCGTGTACCTACGTTTCCATCAATTTGATATTACATTTGATTTTGTTTGATAAACAGAACTGTATAAGTGAGCAAATAAAACTGCCTGGTCGCAACATCCTAATGCAGTGCTAATTTATCCGCGCTGTAAGTTTTAAATTTACCATTTTATTAAAACAAAAATCATTCGTATTTAAATTTTAATATTAAACCTAGCAAAAATAGTTTCTTTTTATTGAGCGTGTGGACTTGAGTTTTATCGATCTATGTCTCGTGTTGAGCGTGTCCCAAAACGCGGTCAACATGTCGTCTATGTACTGTCTAATCACTCTTTGCTCGTGTATATAACTACTTTGAGGCTGCAACTTACTATTAATAGTATGTTAATTATCAAAAAAATATTATACAGGTATTTATGCGGTACGGCGAGGCATATACTATCAAGTCATTAGGTTATCAGTAACATTAAATTGGCTACGTTGTTAGCCGTGTGATACGGTGAGCGCGTTGTATCGTAAACAACAGTAAGCGACTAACTTAGATTAAAAAAATAGTAAGAAGATACATCGTATCCCTACATTATAATATTATGATATTCAAATATCGAACATAATGAAATTTACCTTACATTGTAAAACGGCGGAACGGTACCAATAATTTTAGGTTAGCTTTATGCCCATGAGAATATCGTGTAAATTCCATTTGTTTGGCCAATCAAAAAAAACTGTATTCTCAAGTACTCAAGTACGCTACAATTAATAGAAATGTTTGAAATTTCATGTTTAGTCGTGTTTATCACATAAATTTATTCTATAAACAAAGGAATATGAATAATAAGAATAATACATTTTATTAATATTCTTTTCAATTTTGCTCTTTTAAACTTCTTTGTCTATTTACCACTGAGAGATCGCCCACGGCTACATTTACCAGCGATAAGTTGTGTTTCGTTAACGCACTACGGCATCGCTACTTTTAGCTACTAACGCGCTACCTAAAAAGAGCGCCCGTCACTTTGAAGAGGCAGTATAGGTGCTGCAGCAAGATTGTCGCGCTGTAAACGCGTGCTACATATGCGCAGGTATACACGGCAGCATCGCGAGTGAATCGCACGACTGTATGGGTGCATAAAGTCGCCGTGGGCGATCTCATTTTTGCTCCATCTTAGATGTTGGTGGTATAAGCATTTGTGTAACATGAAAATAGTATTTCTCATAAAAATAATATTCTAATACATTACTCTACCTTCAAATATTCAAAGACAATTAAATATTTGAAGGAAATAATTACAATAATATTTTTTTAAATATTTAATACCCTTGTTGACGAGAGTGCTACAAAAAATATATTTCCCGCCAAAACATAAAGCCAAGACACTTAAATTTTTTTTGTCAAAACGAATACTATGCTTCAATTAACAGTAAAATGTAATTTTGAACAATTTATATATGTAATTATACTCGCACAGTACATGTTTTTAAGTATGATATAATATTCAAGTATAAATACGTCATGATATCCGACCGCTCTACTTTATACAATGGTTTCTACTTTTCAGATCAATGTTACTATTTGCTACCTCTACTTAATAATCAACCTAGAACGATAAAATTTTATTTTATTCTAATAATTCTAATCGCATTTTTGAGTCTACATGCACGGTTAAATGCCTGAATAATCTAACGAAATTAAATTTAATATAAAAAATAGAGGCTTAAAGTACATTAAATAGAAGATAATTATTATTTAAAACAAAATAATTCATGATGTAAATAGAATAATATTAACGAGATATTTTTGTTATACATGTAACTGCATTAAAAAAGTGACCCATTTCTTATTTTAATTCCATGGTTACATGCGTCAAACATATTTTGCCAGTGATAAAACATGTCAGTGTTCATTTAAATGAGGATAATGGTGCTTATATAATATTTTTTTACATTCTTTGGCAGGCTGAAACTATTTACGATTTAAGGGTGCTTAAAAGCATTTACTCTACAAATTAGGGATGTTATTATAACATTATCGAACAACTATATGGAACATTAGTAATACATATATCTAAAACGCTATTTACAACACACAATACATTCAATTGCAATTTTGAAAAAATATTCGCATCCTCTATTCCACTACATTGGTAGAATCGTGTATATGTACACCCTCAAATATTGAGATACTTTCTTTACGTCTTCACGTAACGTGTGACATTCGTTTGCGCGGGAAATGTTTAAGTTCAATATATATGTATGTGATGTGAGAGTTAAACTGAAATACTCTCGAGTTAAAACATGTTTAAAAAATCGTAATTGAAAATTTTATCAGTAGTAAATAGATTTTTTTTTTATCATTTTTACATAAACATTACCCTCTCATATACATAATTATGTTATATTGAACAGTAACTTGGAATAAGCAGTTTTTAACATTTTACATACAATATATTGTTTTCATGTAGGAAAACTGGATTATATATTCGTAATTGTACTAAATGGAACACGAATAGGAAATAAAATGTCGTTATTTAAAAGTAAATATGTCCCTTACAATGCGAGTGTTCCATAGTGAACGTAAATGATTTTTCACACAATTTTTACCTTCTTTCGTGTCTATGGTTCCACAACGTAATATTTTTATCCTTACAACAGTTTTTATTATACATATTACATATGTAACACATTCCGATATAATATTTCCATGTTTGATCCCGGCGTATAATAGCATTCCTTACACGAATTTGTACCCAACACTTTTGTATTCACTTATCATACAAACCGCAATAAAACTTATTGAAATTTTGTTCAAAAAACACTACCTAACTTCTTTTAATGAGAACCTTATCTTTGACGCGACAATTTTTGGCCAGTTGTACCAGGTGTAAGCAATCTTACTTCAGAATTTTTTTTCATTTATTAATGCTGTAGCTACCAGCAGTACTAGTTTATAAAGTATAAGCATAAATGGATTTATAGATTTATGCAATTTAACTCGCACAAACATACTACCGTCGTTCAATGATACTTATAAATAGAATATTTATATAACAGATATTGTCCTTAATAAAACAAATGTATTTTTCTGTATGTACAATAAGCACCTCTTAAAATAACTTTTGCATTTGAAAATATGTAAAATGGCTAGAACGTTCTATGCGTAACTTTAACAAACCTATTTACAACTAACAATGTAAAAGCAATATATTTTGTCGCGTGCTATCGATGGCATGGCATGGCATTGCTTCGCCATCCCTGGCCTACACCTATTAATTTATCGCTAGTCAATCAAAAATAGACTTTAGGCTAAACACACACATTACACATTTGCGTTCACTGTACAGATCGGCGACGTGTATATTTTTATGACTACGATAACATCGTATAAATTCTATGACATAACTCTAAGTTGGCGATTGACAGCAATAATTAGAACCGCGACGGGGATATATAGGGTTTTCCATTAAGGGCGGGTCGATGGAAGGAATGACGCTGCCTATGATCGTGTGCTTTCAGCTTCTGGGTCAGTTGAATTATGTATGGGTGCAGGCTCAAATCACGACGCAAAATTCGCCACGTTGTGGTCTGCGACAAGGCAAGTTCGTGTGCGACGCGGAATTGACTGCCTCGGATTCTGTTGGACACTCTCACGAACAGCGGCGATGTTTTCTGCAGATCTTGCATTTCGTTGACGTACAGGTGTTGGCTGATTGTTCACTGAGCCGGTGGACTCGAATTTGGCCACCAAACGTTGAATAGTCGAC
>DWJK01005368.1:0-11211 GCA_018248815.1 Croniades pieria auraria
GCACTTGGCCAGCGTGGCGGACTACGGCCTTAATCCTCTCAATATGAGAGGAGACCCATATTCCAACAGTGGAATGTGAATGGGTCGATGATTATTTTTTATTTTTATTTTTGAGTGGTAATCGAAGCCGAAACCTCCGGTTTTGCTGTCAGATTCACTGACAACTGAACCAGAGAAACAATCGCATATTCCTATTACAAAATCTAGTCTTTTTTATGAAATAATTGTAATACTGATAATTTTTAATGCGACCTTCATTTATGATGTACCGATTTTATACATAATCTATTTCTCAGTACTTCTTTTGTTAGCATGTAGGTGCTAGAAAACCGTATCATCGCCATCATCACTATCGTCCTCATCGTCATCATCATCATCGTACAAAACCCTTTTTTGATTACGGAAGTTTGAACAAGTCGAATTTTTATTAGAACATTTGCGAACCACTAATATACTTATATAATTTCCTTAATACATTAACCGATGTACGTACATATAAGATGACCTTCGTAGTAATATGTGAAAAACTAAAGCGATCCAATTTATTCATTAATTACATTAAAGGCCATTGAAGGGTTGTTTTATTTATGGGGTACTACTTTACATACCTTTATGTTATGGTAGGGTTGTATATTGCTGACTTTCTGATGTGCTAATAATACTTTTCGTGGCTCGTTAGGGTTAGCACGAATACATTTCTTTCTGTCTGTTAGTTTATAACACTGTATATTTGTACAACATTTTGTGTGTGTGGCTGTTCATCTCATTTCTTCTATTGCAACTATTACTTTAGTTTCTTTTACTTCCATTTTAACTATCACTTTAGTTTTTCTCCCCCCTTTAGTTTTAATATGACGTCTTTAATGTGATTCAAGATCTTTATTATTTCTCATAATGAATTTACAAAATTCACTTACTGAGAAAAATGCTTAATTAACAGATATAGTTGCGATAAGGCGTACAGTTGAATGGACATAATTTAGATACATTTATGCTTATTGCTACCAAATTTGTGGTAAGAATGTCTCCGCTTAGTTCAAAACTGACATAGAATGTTATTAGTATTAAGACCTACTTTTACATTAACGGTGTTTAGGTGTAATAAAGAATAAATGAATGAACAAAAAGATGTTAAGAATGTTATGTACGTATAAACTTTGGCTAGTTAAGTTGTGAAAAAATCTTATAACAATAGGGCAAAAGTTGTTTTTTATTAGATAATTATCAATACAGTATATCGTTTCAAATTCAATTTCAAATTGATTTATTTATTGTAATATATACGCGTAATAAAACTCCTACAATGATATCGTTCATTGGCTTTAAGTACCCCGCAGGCTGTGGCAGATCGCGAGAAAAAATCTGTTAAAAAATCTGCCCATAGTTTTTAAAAATAAATAAACGAATGATGGTATGTTGCAATTTCAAAAGCAGCAAAACAGCTTTTATTTTTAAATATTCTGTATTATTTATTATTTAGTGTATTTAGCAAAATATTGATTCGGCTGTAGAAAAGACTAATAAATCTGAGGTATTTATTTAATGTCCTCTCGGGATCTATACGAGGATTCAAAACGTTGTATATTTTTACGTAAAATGTATATTTTTTTGTTGTAAAATTCTCACTGCGTTAAAGTAAAAATATTTGGTTAATCGCCATAATTTTTTCATAACAATGATGTTTTAAGCATATCCGAATAATAGAAAGGTATTTGACAGAATTATACTGTTTTACGGATTCATTTATAGTTTATAGCCTTATATTATTTTTATATAATAACGCCAGTCTTTTAGCTGATGCGGAGAGCGCAGAGCGCCTAATACCTCAATAATGACAGACCTGACCTGCTTTTTTACATTCATCACTCATCATCACATTATACAGCATTATCGTAGTGATAACTTAGGTTTACTATTAAATGTTAAGTTAAGTTAAGTTAAGCTGGTACATTTTTAATCATGTGTATCTCACGAGACATTTAATAGTAAACCTAAGTTAACTTACGTACGTTTTTCGGGATTGCCCGACTAGTTTCGGATCTGTACGAGATCCTTTCTCATGAGCTACCGCCGCTTTCAGCGAGGTCGCGCCGGTGTCATAACTAGTCATCCCGAAAAACGAATGTGAGTTAAGCTGATAACTTAGTGTTTAAATTTAGTGTGTTGTTGGCAGGTTAGGTAACCGCGGCTCAATGATATAAACACGTCCTTTGTTATAAAGCGTAATAATGATTGCAGAGCTATTTCAGTTACCCATTTGCATAAAGTCTCATTTTAGTCAAGTATAATGTACGTCACAAATTAAACTGAAATGTAGAGCTATGTAGAGTACTTGTAATTTTTATCTTGTTTCCGTAGAGAGTACAGAACTTTATCCCAGATTAATTCTACTAACCGCGTTTGTTTTAATTTTATATTTATTTTCGTTTGGTATTGTTACAAGTGAATGTATCTTTGTTAAATAACCTCAATTTAATTCTTATTTTAAAGTGGATTATGGATGGATAGGATTATTGTACAATAACACAAAATATAGTTGTTTCGTCTCCGACTTACGGATAGTATTTTAGATCTCTTCAGGACAAAATTTATTAGTAGAATTACGCCAGCTCCTTTATTCGCAACTCGAGTTTGAATACACGGTAAGGTATATACAAAATCATATTTATCTATTGTGATTTGTTTGAATGTAGGGACTGTTTTATGAAAATACGGGGTAGATACGCTCACGCGAACACCGGGGTGATTTCCCAAAGGGTCTCCGATATCGTATCGGTGAAATCTTATTTTTGTTCTTGACGCTAAGTGACTGACTGTCTTCAAGTATAGCCGTGTTCTCAGCTTTGAAACATGGTCATAATTTAGAATAAACTTTTGTTTCGCTAACTTATATTTTAACAGCGAAAAAATTTTAATCATCCAAAACGAAATTCGCTACACATTGGTATTAATAATATATTTGGCGTTCTTTTTCATTAGTTTTTTGTACTAGACTTTCCTTTAAGGTCTTGTTGGTGCACCGGTGTATCATAATATAGTGTAAGTAGCAAAAGGCAACGTGTTAGTAATACCTGCAAATGTCCATAGGCGACGGTGACCACTTACCATCAGGTGGCCCATTTGCCCGTTTGTCAGCTTGTGCAATAAAAAAAAACCAGACACGTAGAGAATTATTCTTTTTGTAGCTCGGAGGCTGATTTAAAAAAGTCAAATGTTATCGAACACATTTTTTGAAAAGGAACGTTAATAAAATATTTTTATATCCCTGAATAGGGCAATGAATTTGTCAGTTAAACTGACGGTTAAGGTTAACAGGGTTTGTTGCAAATATTTCTAGCAGTGACTCGGAGTCTGCTTACTACCTATGCCATGGAACAGAAACGTAACTGGTGAAACGTGGGAGTGTACTACTACATTCCTTTGCCTACCCCTTCGGGGATTACAGGCGTGATGTTACGTCTTATTGCAAATAGTATATCTGAAGTTAATTAGAAGTCCTGCACTCTTTATAAAGCTTTAATTACGAAGGCTTTGTAAATTTATTTCTTTCTACATATTATATTTGAATTGGAAAGCGGTAGGTTAATAGGACTCAGCGGCCATTGAGACATACATATATACATATGTATATGAATCTGTTGTGGGTACATATCACACGTGGATTAAAACATGCGAGTATAAACACAAGTACAAATTCTAGTTCTGCCGTTTAAACATGGAAGTCAGTTTGAAATATGTCAATTTAGTAACTAAACTATTGTTAAATCGCCACGACAAGTCCCTTACGGGGTGGATAGCCATCGAGCGATAAATAATCATCGCGGTCTAACCGCTTCTGCTTTCATCACGGTCTTCTGGCTCTCGCTTCTACCTCCCTAATATAGGATTATATCTAAAAGTTTTCAGGATCACAAGTAGCTCTTGTTTCAGTATGTGCCATAAATAACAGGTGTAATGAATAAAACGGATATAATTTACAATAACATCCGGGTGAAAACAGGTTGAGACGGAAACAGAGTTTTCTGACCTACATAGGTAAGCTTGTTTGTAAATATCACGTGGTTATTGGGGCTAAGCGGTAGTTTAATCCGTTTAAATTATAAGGACACGGTGCTGTAGGAACGTTTTATTTTGTGTTTTAATAGAAATGGTTAACGCTACTTTTAGATCCGGGTGGCCAATAACAGTCTACCAGCCTCTGTTTATGGTCACATAGGACATATGTTGATAGAAACAGATATATCCTTTGTGTTTCCGCTCCCGTTTGAATTGTTAGAAGATAGAAAGTACCATCTTCTCCATTGGTTTAACATAAAGCAATGTCAAAATATGTGCGTCTGTTAATTGCATAGCCAGCAAATGGACAATAGGTCGCCTGTTAGTCACGTTTCAGAAGATACAGAAGGTTCTGGAATAGCGGTAGACCAAATGCTAATGGATGGAATCGTCAGAAGTCGAAATTAGTCCGTCAGAGTTAGTCGATCCAATGTTAGCTAAACTTTTATGCTTACAAATGAACTTTTAACGACTTTTTTCGATACAAATTTAAGCCCAATTGTTATTACTATTATATCTTATCTTTTTTATGTTCTTTCTTAATTATTTTTTTTTTGCATCTGCCTTTTTATTTTTTAGTTGATTCTATTCGTCAAGGGTAGACTGGCGGAGAATGCCATTAGGCATTAAGTTCGTCCTTTATTATGACTGGATATTGTGTTCAATAAAGAGTAAATAAATAAATAAATAAATAAACATATGCTTACAGAACTTTCATCAATATAAATTTAACTTATGTACTCTTTTTGCGTCCTATTTTACGTCTCAGCATCACAAGCGTTTAAATGGTGCCCTATTTTTTTACTACAAATTTACTTGCTTACCGTTCAATATACTGTTTAGCCAATATCTGTTCACAACAAATATACCGATGTTTTAGTTCACGTAATATTTAAGGAACTGATCATGGAATTGTTATTAAATCTAATTTTTAATTTAAATGCATAATTACATAAAATTTTTTGAAGACTTTCCCTCGTAATTGTGGCAAATTTTCAAAAAGTACTTATCTTTCCGCACTCTGGCTAGACAATAGAGCTTGTTTTGTACTACAGTATATGTATATATAACATATGTTCATATATAGTACATACATATATGTTACACGCCACTGACAAGACTAATAATTATAAACATAATTAAATAATACATATAACCTTACTAGTACTTAAATTGACGAATATTTCATAAATAGATATTGTATTGGCTCTGTTACAGATGGTTTGAAACCTAGGACTTTTGCTATGAAAGGAAGGTAGAAGTATATTGATCTTCAGTTGGTACTGTGAAGAGTGTAGAGATGTTACTCTGTCCGAATTTATTGTGAAACTAAGGTACAAGTGTCGTACATAAATTATTTAAGTAAACCTGTAAGGAGTTTCTGTTGGCCATCCAAAATACTTCTGGAATATATATTTTTATAAATACCTTTACCGTAAAATAATGTTGTTAACTTGAGTTACTTTGATTTTTCATCTCCTTTCTCGTACGTGTTGCTTGTACATATCACGTCAATATTAAATAAATAGAGAACTAGACAGCAGAAAAAGGAAGGAAAGTACTCTTAGCATTAATTCGAAATAAATGTTTAGTCTAGTCTGAAATTTCAGGGCCAGTCGGATTGATAGCGACATAAAAACACGTTTTCGTTTGAATAACATGAATCAAATAAAGATTGACGTGTACTCAGTAAAGCGACGCGACTTTGATGTGTTTTTTCTTATTCACCTTCAAATGACATTTTATCTGTGACAAATGACAGCACAGGAGTTCTATATCCAGCAGCAGACAGACAGGCTTATGATGACGATGAAAGGCAAAAAACTTGATGCAAGACAAAAAAAATATGTCATCAAGAAGATGACGTCATCGACAATGTCGTGACGAAAGTAAATGATATTGGCGAGATCGCTATCGAAGAGAAAAAAGTTTTTCGTCTGAGAAGTAATCCGATAGTTGCCGCACGGGATAATGGAAAATGTTTTATTTAAAACCAATGGAAACTAAACAATACAATCATGTGCTGACATTTTACATAATACATTTTATAGTGGAAATGTTATGAGCTGTTTTAGGGATTATCAGGATCTGGTGTAGACTAACAAACTAGTTTTATTTGTGCTGAGAATTTATATAACTGTAGTTATATCTCTTATATACTAATGTTTGTTTCCGTCAGAAAGTCAATTTCGAATCCCCGATTTAGTGGTTGAAATATAAATTGAGCTATCGAAAATAGAGGATTCAGGCCATTTCAAGGTTATACTCAAGTCAATAATAAAATATCAATGAACCAAAAACTAATAATGGAGAAATACTGGAAATATTAAAGCGATATTAGAGATTATAAGCGGAACGTTCGCACAATTTAGTATGACTAACTGTTGGATGTATGTTAGCTTATTTCCATATTAAACCATAAAAAAAAATTCACATTCTGTCAATTCGCGGTGCCACCTTCACTTCCCTTTTCTTTTTATCACTATTATCCACTGCTACTGTTATAATTTCTTCACGCCGAGCCACTAATTATCTTTACATACGAGTACATATAAGTCGATTGTGATGTGATGAAGTTTTTAATTTTCTATGTAAAATATATATTAAAGTTGAATCAATGTCTGTACGTACTTTAACCTTGATCCCAGCGGAAAGAAACAGCTTGATCAGCTCGATGTTTTCATTTTCGATGGCGGCGATCAATGCGGAGCGGTTCAGCGGGTCCACGCAGTTGATGTCCAAGACATCTGGCTGACCGGCGTACTGCTGGATTAACCTGGGGAAATGCGAACAAATAATTAACATCATTTAAAGGGGGCAGAGACAGAAGAGGGTAGGAAAAATATTGAGATATTGAGAAGTAAACTGTGCCCTGGGACTGTAAATGATTTTTATCTTTCTAAAACGACGTTAGCTTTTTTATGAACATAATAAACTAAAGCAAGAATTTTTTTTTTTGTACTGTGTTAGAAAGCTAAAATGGCGGAATATTTAAAAAACACTTTCGTGAAAATACAATGCCGATTAAAATGTTTATTATTATTATCTGATATTGCTATTTTTTTTTTTAATCTATTTGGTTTTGTCTATGCATGAGGAGTAACTTATATGTCTGAGTTTTATGGATGCCTGAGTTTTATCTATGCACTAAATGTCACTGATTAAGTTAATGGGCTCTTTAAATCTGTTTATCTATAAATAGTCTAGCTACCAATATTCTTCAAAATATGTAATATGAAAAGTGGGAGTATATTCTTCCACCTACGCCTTCGGGGAAATACAATTGTGATTGTATAAAAAAACATCTCGGGACACACCTTCGAAAAATACGACTTTGAAATACATAATAAACTACGATTTCAACACGTAATTGTTGAAACGTGGGAGTGTCCTACATTCCTCTGCCTACCGCCTTGGGAATTAAAGGCGTGATGTAACGTTACGTTGAAATATATTGATATAAATAATAGAAACTAGTACATAACAGCTAAGTGAGAGGTAAATCGCGAAGTAGGACGCGTCGCTGATGAAACACATGAATGTGTTAGTCCAATAAACCGGATTACCGCTGTTGTAGTGATTCCCTACCCTCGCTGACGGTTCCTCGCTTGACATATCATGTCGCTTTTGTTAAATTACACTTTGATACATAAAAATCTTCGGGCATTGTTACATCGTCACGCCAGGCTCTCTAATTGGTAGGCGGAGAGCATATATCGGTTTTACCACGAGTTCAGATACATCGCGATATTTAAGAAATATTGTATTGCTATGCCAGGTTTTTTTCCCGTTGGATAACCCGTTTTGATACATCGAGGCCTTTTAATTATTTTAATATACTGGTCTTTGTACGCTGTTTATAGTTTCACTGGTTTTACAAGTCACATTTTAAATCAAACTCACTTTTCAACCGACGCGACGTCACCTCGATCAGCGTGGAGAAGGAAGGTCTTCTCCTCGTTAGTCAGAGGCTTTTCGCCAAAGCTGTACAAATCGACCTGGCTGCTCTTCAAAGCTTCTTGGGAGTTACCCAAAAGCTCCTCTCTGGATCCGTGGCTCATTTTTGTCTGAAACAAATACAGCGTTGGTTTATGTATTTAGTTTTTCCATGGGATGAAAAATTAAAAACTCTTCTTTCTGTTGAGGACAAGAACGAACGGCAAAAAGCTTACATTTGAAACAGCACAGTTTTATAATAAACGACGGCAAAAATTTTTTTGTCAATATCTATAACACCTATCAAATAATTATAGAAAAAGTGTGTTAAAAGAGGGTATTAACTAATTTAATAGTAAGACAAATGACATACTTTTTGTTTACTGTTTAATCATTTTATGTTCTCATATGTCGTAACATCAAAAAAAAGTAACATCACGCCTGTAATCTCCGAAAGGTTAGGCAGAGGAGTGTAGTACACTCTCACGTTTTCCACGGGTGGGGAGCCTATTACCATACACCGGGCACAATTCCAGACTCCGAGTCGCTACTAGAAATTCTAAATTAGAAATCTTTAATAATACCCGACCTGGTATTTGAACCCAAGACCTCGCGATCGGCAGTCGCGCTTTGCAATTTCTCGACCAACGAGGCAGTCAGTTCTCATATGTCATTGCTAAGAATCTTTTTGGAGAATAAATTATTTAGCCTGAACACTATTGTCAAGTGTAAATTAAAGTTACTACGAGAATTATTCCAAATTGAACTCAGACGCCTTCTACACCTATGCGTGTGAAAACAATGCTGAATAATAGCCGTGGTCACCTTTTTCCGGGTAAATTATATTCATTATGGACTGTCTTGACAGCTCGCAGTCTGACAGTTTTGGGGTCCACTCTATTAAAGAAATTTAGAGTCATGACAGTATATGTATTATGGACTTTTAAAAGTTGATTAAATTCCCCTTGAAATTCTTAGTAGTGGCAAGGAGTTTCGATTTGTGCCCGGTGCAGGTATTGAGCTCACTCACTTTGCCATAGAGGGACGTAGACTTAACTGGTGAAGCGTGGGACTATACTCCTCTGTCTACGTTTTCGGGAATTACAGGAGTGATGTTACGTCTAAATCTAAACACATTTTGGGTAAATTAGTACAAGTGCGATATTTTAAGGATTGTCAGTTCTTAGTTATTACGTAATTATCGTATGATACTTTACATTACCATTTTACCATAAAGCAATTGACATACACTACGTTTTAATTTTGTGTGCAATTTTATCGTAATTCACATTTTGTATGCGACGTATTTGACATTTTTATTATTTTCTGGCCTGAATTATATCAGCGCCTGAAACAGAAATTACATATGTGACAGTTAAATATGCTGTAGAGGAGTGTTGGCGAGTGGTCAGTGTGGTGGTTGTTGGTCAGTTGGTGAGTCGTGGGTAGCCAGGGAGCACCGAGTAAATTAATTAAAGGTTTTTATTTATTATATATGACCTGTAACAGGTATTAACCATGAAAGCCTTTTATTTAAAAGGAATTTAAAGGTCATCGAAACAGGTGCAGTCGCGTACAATTTTCACGGAAATGTAGATTTGACCATTTGCTTGTTACATTAACGGGTTCAATAGATCAATAGGGCCTACATAATTTAATTGGAATACGACTTGGATAGTTTATCAGTTATTAAACTTTGTTTTCTGACCAATTTATACTCTGTTAATATCTGCAAGGATATTAATTACTTTAGGCAGTGTCAAGTATATCGTTTTAATGAATCTAGAAGTTTCTTCTTCATCATCATGAGCCTGACATAGGCTTCTCCAAAATAGGTTGCTGCCTATAATCCCCAAGCTAGGCAAGGGGGTTGGGGATCGTTATTTATTAAAAATAATTATTGCGTTAAGGGTACATGTTAGTCATAATAGCTGGAAATTCATCTCAGCAGATTCAGAGTTCCGGTAACTCCCTAACGCCACTGAAATGTCTGAAAAAATATATAAATGACGTCATAGAAATGCTTGCATTATTATTAATGCTCCTTCATCCTTACAGCTTCCTACTAAACGGTTAGTATTAGAACTGTCGTATGAGCAAATAGCAAGTTCAAAATTTTTTTTATGTGCCTTGTGGTATGTTTATCTACTTTATGCCACATGTTTCCATTGTTCTCTTTATTACGTCATATTTTTAATGTAAATCCTTTATCAAAATTTTGCACCCGTTGTTAAATGGAACATAGATAACTTATTTGTAACATTGTAACAAGTGTATGTTCATAAAAATAACATTTTGATTTCATTTGATTATCTGTTGTTGTAGGTACTACAAAGAGCTGTAAGATCTCACCTCTTTGTTTTTTTGTTTTAAAAATAAATCTCTTAAAAAGAACTATTTTATTGGGGGATAACTGGGGGATAATTGGGGGATTCAATACATTTGTTAATTAATTAGTTTTCTGAAACTATAAGATAGATTAGATAATTTGGTATATTTTTGGTTATGAAAGACGATGGTGCTTCCATCTACGCGATATAGTTGCCAACTAGGCGACGGTGCTGCCATTCGTTGACTAAGATTAGAGTGCTACTACCCATATTTCAACCGAGTATCCCAGTTCTATAAAAACTAAGAGCGGGCTATTCACGTGCATTGTCATATTTAATGTTACATTTAAAAATAAACGATATATCGTATTTTGGTACTTGTCATATTGTTCAAGCAGAAAGACGGTATAGTATTGAGAAATGAACTTACACTCATTTGATTCGTAAACACGCTTAGTAGACACTGATAAACACGCGAAATCGTTCAGAAACGTGAACAGTTCCTTCCAGTCGATATACAGTGGCGAATAAACATGGAAATGATAAGCAAATAGCCTATCTAAGTATATACCTACTACATAAATGAGTAAATAGTTATATACGTTACACTACAAAACGTTGGCTTTAACGATCTCATTTGAAAAAGGACAGTTTACAGAAATGTAATGATGAACTGGTTGACGATTATGATAACTTAAATATTGGAAATATTTTCGAATTTTTTTTTTGGAAATCGTGAGTTGTGCAGGTTTCCTCACGATGATTTTCTTTACCGTTAGCAAGTGATATTTAAATGTAAAATGTACTTTTTTAAAGAGGTGCGCGCCATGGGTTTGAACTCAGCATCCCCCTGAGTGAGAGGCTGAATCCTTAACCACTTGGCTATCAC
>DWJK01005369.1:0-11211 GCA_018248815.1 Croniades pieria auraria
GATATCATGCTCTACATAGAGATGTAGAGACGGAACATATGCCCGATGCGAATTAACTTTCACGCACGGCTTGTTTTCTTGCCAGGGCTACCAAAGCTATGCATATAAATGTTATATGCATATCAATTTCATTTGTATTGAAACATATCGTATCGTGATTTTCCTATCAATCGTATCGTCTTTCTCCTATTTTCCATGATTGATATGTAAGCCTTTATGTATTTGTAACTTTATGTGTTTGTATTGCCTTTTTGGTTCAGTCGTTGCGAAGCGCGACTGCTGATCGAGAGGTTCTGGGTTAAAATCCCGGGTCGGGTACTATAGGATTTACTAAGATTTTCTACTAGAAATTTCTATTAGTGGTTCGAAGTCTGCATCTGTGTCCGGTGCGTGGCAATATACTCACTACCTATTCCATGCGATGTCAAAACTTGCGAGAGAAACTTGCGAGTGGACACTTCTCTGCTTATCCCTTCGGGGATTACAGGCGTGATGTTATGTATGTGTTGGTATACGTTGAAGCGTTTGTAAAATTTAAAAAAGTATACATGTATGAATCTGCATGACTCTGTGCATGTGTTTATGAGCGCAGTATCATGTCTGTATCATCAGCTCAGTCCATCGGTGTCCACTGTTGGATACATGTTTTTTCCAAATAACACCTCACGGTCCTTTTTATTTCCTTCGTTTCTTGTTTTTTGTTTTTAACACGCTTTTTTTGCTACATATATGAATTATATTGTACTTGTGAGTATATATTTACTTTAATTTGTCTGTATTTAAAAATGTGCATACGTAAGCACTTTATCAGTCGTCTGGTCACCATGGCACAGGTTTTGTCTAATTTGGGATCCACCAGATTGTGTATGTTGTCCGAAGATGTTATACTGATTATTCTTATTTGTGTTATATTACAGGAAGATATTAGTCAAGTTTCGTCTGTTTCTAAATGCAAATACTAAATACAAATTCAGATCAAGAATACTATTTGACAGGTTATAGGCGATATTTCTTGTCATTTTAGGCTCGTCATTAAATTAGTACTAATAGATACAATTTATAGAAAACCAATTGTTTTTTGCAATAATGTAGAGTGCAATAGTTGCATACGTAAATACATATATCAAGATGTTATTCAGATACACTAATATTTGACAAAAGGTAATAATAATATAACTATATTATTATTAAACAGCCACACACACATGTACACGCGCACGCGCACGCACACGTGCACGCAAACTTGCACGCACACGTGCACGCACACGCACACGTGCAACGAACGCGCGCCCTCACACACACCCACTATCATCTCGTCACCTTCCACTGCTGGACATAGGCCTAATCAACAACGTCATAATAATATAATAATTTCTCTTTTAAAATTATTACAATAAATAAATTATCATACAAAGTTGCCTTGCAATTTTCACCAGCCCTGGCACAAATCAATTCATGTGACCACTCGTAGGTATTTGACATAATACAGGATTAGTACGATCTCATTACAATGCCAATGACCATTAGTCAAATATAAGCTTAAGCTTATCACGTGTACGTATTAGTCGTAAAATGTATTTGATATAGATAACATACCATAAGGTAACATCGTGCCTGTTTTCTTGAACGGATAGGCAGAGGAGAGTAGTGATCACGATTTAACAGTTAATTTATATGTACGTTTTACTGTGGAGTAGAGGGTGTGTATAAATAAACCCATACACCGGGCTCAAATCCAGACTCCGAGCCAGTGCTACTGGGAATTGCAGGTTACATAAATTTAATAATATTTTGCCCAACCCATGATTGATCTTAGGACCTTTTGATCAATAGTCGTGTTGTAACCAGTCGACCAACGACGCAATAACTATACATTCCAGATTTTCTTTGTAACAAAATTATAAGGGAGTTTTCGATGTCAGTTAATTTAAGAGGATTTAATTGATTTACGTGAGAGCGTACTACACTGCTCTGTCTACCCTTTCGGGGATTACAGGCGTAATGTTATGTTTTTTTAATTTAAGGTTTACATTAGGAAAATGAAAATTTTTATAGACAAATAAACGCGAATATTTAAAGTTTTATTATAAATTACTCTCGATTAGTTAGCGTAGAATTTAATTAGTACTAGTGATGTGTTAATTAATTAGGCAAATTTGCTCGATGTTATGTTGCACACATAGGACAGGTTAGTGGGTTAGGCTTCGCTATAACAATTTAATTTTGTTTGAAATCATTGCCATGTCAAGTGCCAGTACAATTAGTTGTGAACTTGTGGAAAAATATATCTTTAATTAATTTTTGTTTTTAATTTCATAGCGAAGTAAAATAGTTTTATTAAACATTAAAGTAATTGTGTTTCGTCATCGTCGTCATCAGCCTATCTCAGTCCACTGCTGGACATAGGTCTTCTCCAATGAGCGCCATCGCGCCTGGTCTTCGGCTTGTCGCATCCAGCATCTGCCTGCAGCCGTTCGCAGATCTTTATCCCACCGGGCTGGAGGGCGTCCTACAGTAATTGGGTTTACGTAACTGAAATCTATATATATAATAAAACTGTAACTGATCGCTGTCAGTACATGGCAAATATATTTTAAAATACATAATGAGATGCCTTTATATATGCAAGTGAACCCAAAACAATGTTTTTTTCATTTTGTCTGTTTGTCTGTATGCCTGTATGTTTGTACACGCTAATCTCAGAAACGGCTTATCTGATTTGAATGCAGTTTTCAGGATTATATTGTGATGGGCTTCACTTAACATTATGTTTTTTTTTTATTTAAATCGGTTAACAAATAAAGAAGTTATGTCAATATATGTTTTTAAAACTTACGAAATCTACGCGTACGAAGTCGCGGGCACAGCTATTTTTTACTATATTTACTCTTGGTATAGCGTGATGTTCTTAAAATAGTTTTTTAATAGATTGTTCTCTAATTAACGCGGGTGAAACCGCGGGTTCTGCTACAGATGTGAATAGGCATGGGCGCACAGTTAGTGTTAAATAAAGCGTAGCACAACATGACAGTGAAAACCGCATCCACATCGGCTGAGCCCTTTCTGAGATTAGCGTGTACAAAGGCGCAGACAAATAGATGAAAATAATGATTCGTTACAGTTGTATCATTATTATATGTAGATATATATTAAACCTTTACCTATGTATGTAATTATCGATTATTGGACTGGCCGTGGCGGAAATTATTGTCTATCATGGCAGATAATATTACTAACCCCTTTATAGTTGCACTGTCCGACACAGGTCCACCCATCTCTCAGAATGAAAACAGACGTTGCATTATTCATTGAGTGCGTGATTGTGCAATTTGATTATAGGAGGTAATTTGATTGTAACGCCACCCATGAACGCTACCGTGCTGGAGGGCGAGCCCGCCGAGCTCGAGTGTCTGCCCAAAGAGTCAGAGTGGGCTGTGCAGTGGTACAAGGAGGGCGCGCCGCTTGAGTCGCTGCCCGAGCTGGCGGGGCGCAGCGAACGCGCGCGCAACGGCTCCCTGCTGCTACGGCGCGCCGCAAGCACCGACCTCGGCCAGTACGAGTGTCGCATCAGCTCGCTGGACGGCCAGCAGCAAAGCGCCGCGGCCTACCTCGACGTGCAGTGTTAGTTTAGTTTTACTTTACCTATTTACTGCTAATTCGTCAGTAGACAGCATGAGTGATAGATTGCCTCGTGAGGGTTTTCATAGTTTCCTACACCTTTGTAGCGAATCATACACAATTACACGTATATATTGTAAATCGTGTTTTAAGTCTTCCGTTATATGTAATTATGGAATTAGTGTAGTCAGGAAACTTCTTCTATTTTTACAGATAAAGCGAAAGTTATATATTCTCCAAAGGAGCGCTATCTACCCTATGGTAAACCGGCGAGCCTGGACTGCCACTTTAGCGCCAATCCGCCGCTTACGAACCTACGCTGGGAGAAGGATGGTTTCCTTTTCGATCCCTACAATGTGCCCGGCGTCTTCTACAGTAGGAACGGCAGTCTACTTTTTAATCGTGTATGTTGGTTGACAAGTATTAATGGCATTGATGGATATTTTGTGTGAAATTGGCGTTCCGAGGGCGGAGGCGCTAGGTGCGTTCAAATCAAATTGTTATAGTTGTGAGTGCAATAATTCAGGTGGACGAGTCACACGAGGGACTGTATTCGTGCACGCCGTACAACGCGTTGGGATCGGAAGGCGCATCGGGCCCAGTGCGCGTTCGTGTCCAAAGGCCGCCCGCGCTGGCTACACGGCCGCAGCCTCTGTACCTGGCTCGTCTAGGCGCCGCGCTCACTTTGCCCTGCGTGCCTTCGCCCGACATTCTCCGCATACCTCCCACCGTGAGCTGGAGTAAGGTGAGTTTATTACAGCCCAGTGACAACAAGTTGGTTTTCAGAAATTAGTCGTATGAGATTTGTTTACTGCTAGTGGCATTTTTCTTGCAAATATTAAAATATTTGAATAGTTTTCTTCCCCTACAAATAGAGAGCTTGGCAGAGAGCACTAAGCGATTAATCTAAAATATTTCCTATGAGGAATAGACATTGGTTTCGGTCGGCACTACAACAACGCGCGGTGTTGGAAGGAGCTTCTCGTCTTCAACGGTAGGAACAATATACGTAATTAATTTGAGACATTTGCTTACATCTACTACGTCACCTAAAAATGGTTTTTTTATTATCTATTTCCTTTACGAGTTTTCTCCAACCAGTGATTTGTAGGGATGTCGGCGAACCTCTCTTATGCTTACATCTCTATTACACTCTTAATCTTATCATACTTCAAAAGATCTTACCAACTTATTGCAACATACTCGGACCCAGAAATAATCTCACCACCTATTCCGTGGGACGTAAACGTAACTGATGAAACGTGGGGAGTACTACACTCTTATGCCTACACCTTCGGGAATTACAGCCGTAATCTTTCGTCTGTGAGAGCTTATTTGTTCTATTAATCTGTGCTGGTCAATGAATTTATTTCCAGTAATTGTCAAGTAGACTTTGAGTCTACTATGAGCTATGCGTGAGTACATATTACAAAGATGCCGTGTCGCTTTAAATACTCGCAGAAGGATGGAAGTGAGTTACCGGAGGGCCGCTACGCTCTTCAGGGAGGTAACCTGACAATCACCGAGGTGGCCGAGGAGGATCGCGGCGTGTACGTGTGCACCATCAGCAACGAAGCCGATACGGTCAATGTCGAAACAGAACTTCTGATAGAGAACGTGCCACCCCGAGCTCCTTATAATCTCACTGCTGTACCCTCTCATGATTCCATTCATTTATCCTGGGTGCCCGGTGAGCCGTTTGTATTATTTTTTAAACGTATAACAAAACTTACGTTTACGATGGATGGCGTAGCCATTTAAATTTAAAAGTTATCTCCGAAGTTGTTGGGTACAAATCCTTGAGTGAATCCTTTGGTAACCCATATTTTCTTAGCGAGGCATATTGTGATAATCTACGATTGGGTTTGCAGTGAACGTTGGCTTGTATGAAATCCATCAGTACCTAATATGCGCACCGCGAGGGGGCGCATTGCACGTGAGATACCGTCATACTGCGAAGAGATTGTCGGTCTAATTGAAATCAACCCACGTGATGCGTAGCTAAAAACTCAGTTTCAAATGTGTGTAATATATATGTACATATGTTCTGTCAGAAGTGACCGGTTGTCGTGTGTGGCGGGCAGGTCATAGCGGGCTGGAAGTGGACTACAACGTGTGGTACCGCGAGCGCGCCGTGAGCGAGTGGCGCACCATGAAGATCCTCTCACGCGGCGTGACGGACGCCACGCTGGTGGGGTTGCGGCCCGCCACCAGCTACGAGCTGCGTGTGCTCTCGCAGGATCACATCGGAGATGGCCTCTTCAGCAAGCCCATATTCATCAGGACTCTGGGTATGTAAATATTTCGTAATTTTTAGCATCTCGCTATGAAAATCTAAAATTTTCAAAAATTTATAAGTTATTGCTTTCACTCCTAAATTCAGAAATCGAGTTTTCACCGGATCTTCCCTTTTGAGATTCCAGAATGAAACTATTCTGAATATTTTTACTATTATGTCCATATGTTTGTATGTCCATTTGTGCATGGGTGCGTGCGTGCGTACTTGCGTGTGTCTTTTTTATCGATTCATCGATATCGATCGATTCGTTTGAAAAATTATTATTTCGAAAAATCGAAAAATTTTTGCCTTTTATTTTCTTACCTTTGACTTTTTAATAATTCTAAGTCCAGGGATGTTCCAGGAAGGGCCTGCAGGGTCAGCCGCTTTTTTTTTCGAACTGGGTGACAATGAGTCGAGTGACCAAGTAGTCACAGTTTTTGTAATAATGAATTTCACATAAAGACTTGCTCCCTTTTTTTTTAGCACGTAATACAACTTTTGCGTTAGTGTACTACGAGAAACTTGCCGCGTACAAGGAGTTTTGCAGTTTGGCGGCCTATGTATCAGTATTTTTGTGTATGTGTTGCTAGAAATAAATAAATAAATACAGGAAAATAAAGAAATCATAGGTTCATCCCAAGAAGCAACGTGCTTTCTTTAATATACATATGAACCATCGATACAATTTCTTTTGGCCCATATAGAAGACGATCGTCTCTATATACGTCAATTGTCTAATGCTTAGACTAATATACATGTTTTAGAAATTATATGTAAAGGGTTGTGTCCTCCAAATCTAGATCCGGAAATAGAGGCGCGCGAGGGCGCGACTGCTTTCGCTGCGGCGACTACGGAGGAAGCAACGACGAGCGAGACCGGCGACCCGGGCGAATTGGACGTGACCGTGCGCCTGCTGGACGAAGGAGCACTCGTGCGATGGCGGCCGGCGGGCACGGAGGCAGGTGCGGGGAAGGAGGACGGGACCTTCTGCACCGCGAGCTGGTACCGCGACGCAGCGCCCGCGCCGCAGTTGCTCGCCACTGTTCGCACTCACCACGATTACATATTGGGTACTTATAGTTACATATGTACGGCGAATGGAAGGAGCCGACAGAGAGCCATTAACTAAGCAGGATTGCGCCATGTGTGTAGTGGACAGCGTGGAGGAGGGCGAGAGCTACTGGGCGCGCGTGCTGTGCGCCGACGGGTCGGGCGGTGCGACGGTGCAGGTGCCGCAGTACTCGCGGCTGCGCGGCGCCGCTATCGGCGTGGCGGCGGGCGCGCTGTTGCTGGCGGCGCTGGCCGCGGCGCTGCTGCTGGCGCGCCGCCGCTTGCACCCGCGCCTCGCCTGCAGCGACAAGCGCGCGCGCTGACCGCCGCTCCCCTCCGCCCGTCTCCGGTGATAAGACTCTCAGTGACGAGTAATAGGCATGTTGTTTTCGACGCTCGGCTGCTCGTGCGCTTTAGTTGAATGTTTTGTTGACTTGACTTTTTAGTTGCTACGTCTCGATAGGCTACGATTATTGAAATTTCTGTTATAAATACATATTTTTGTAAATTTATTAATTTATTAAATTTTTCTACAAATACTTTGTTTTAATTCAATGTTTGTTGATAAAATAATATTTTTCTCTCGATAATCAAGATTGTAAATTCCTCTACTTACGCCGGACTGTATGGAAACATAAAAGCAGGCAAAATTGTTTGGAACAGAAAGTATAGGTGTGCAAACAAGTAGAACGTGATGAAATATTTTCCTAGTAGCATACGGTGTGTGTGACTCGAACTAGGTCCGTTGTTAGATATAGGGAGAGTGTGGTGCTTCCTACCACGTTTAAGTTGTCGAGAGATAATTAATTTAAATGTTAATTGAAGAAGTTTATTAATGTAGTGTGACGGAATACAGAACGTAACGCGCGCGGGAGTTCTCAACCTGTTTGATTTATAACATGATATGAATACCGTATTTATTACATAATATATTCCTTTAAATATATGTAGATACATTTTAAAAAATTGCTCATTGTACTCGTATAGCGGGACGTAAACCTAACCGGTGGAGCGTAAGAGTGTACTAGTCTTTTGTCTATTCCTTTGAAAAAATATGGGCGTGGTGTTATCTTATTTATTGAGAGTAGTGGGCTTTCTTATAAAACAATTTTTAATATATGTATATAAAAATGAATAGCCGATCGTTAGAGGCGCTAAAACTAAGGAACGGCTGAGCCGACTTGAATATGTTTTATTTTGTTTTGTTCTGCCTAATACAGGAGAGGTTTACGAGCAAAAAGGATGGACCTAACTTAAAAGAAAAATTCAAAATCGGTAATTTTGATTGGCAGTCGGTACTTCTGATTTCCCTTATCAGAGGGCGTTCCTGATGATTCTTTGTTTTAAATTAATAATTGACTTGAATAATAACCGAATAACAGCTCTAATCCAAAATCGATTAAAACCTGTAGGCACTGACAATAATATCCGAACTCTTTACAATGCGTTGTGCAATAAAATTTACTATTGATCAATATATATTTTATATTTTTATATGTTTAGTGTTGCTGTGATGTGTATCCGCAGTTATGTAGCGGCAACGCACATCAGATGTGCGGAGCCGCTACATAACTATTTTGATGGAGCAAAAGTATTTTTATTTCAATTTGTATAATGAATTAATACTCATTGTTTTTCATCTCGTAAATGTTGCATCAATTTATGTATTTTACGGAACATATCAAATAGGAGAGTAAATAAAACTTCTAAAATAGCGACAAAAAGTAGTATAATAACCATAACATTATTATAACGTTTAACTAAGGTTTGTCTAAAACACAGACTAGCAACACATGGCAATAATTTGACAAATTTTATAACTGTCATAACGCAGTTACACAATATTACATAGAGGTGTAATAATAGACAGATACTGTACTTGCTATTTTCTGAAAAATACAAAAAAGTAGGAAACATTTCTTGCTACAGTAGACGAAATTTCATTCATACCGCACTCGCTCGACGCTGGACTAGCTGCAAGTCCAGTCCAAGGTCGAGCTCACAAATGAACTGTAACCCAACGTCATATTAAAACGGTACGTTACTCCACAGCTCTCAGTCTCAGTGGAGACAAGACCCATAACAAATTACAATTCGTCAGTTAATGAGCTTCGTTACTGAGTCACCGTTTAAACTTGAATTTTTATAAGTGCAGAAAAATTTAACTTATTATATGAATGTCAACGACTGAGAAGGAAAGTATAAACATAATATGTGCAGCCGGATCAACAAAATATGTTACATGCGTTGCATAAATGTTGCATGTTTTGTCGTTAGACTGGGTTACAGCGATGACAGCCAGCTCAGCGCAGCATACAGGTAAAGGCACAGATGTTGAACATATTTTAACTATTCTATCATTATCATCATCATCTGAAGTGTGTCTGTAGGTACGTACGCGGTAGCAATTTACATTTTGTTTCAGTCATTGTATTATACATTGGCAACTTCACATTGTTTTTCTACGGCTCACGTGTTCGACGGATACAGTGACAAATTCTATATTTTGTCAGTCATTATTACTTTATTCTCCTATGTACTTATAATGTCATATTGTTTATTCCCAATATAAGATAATTATGTAATCGCGAATACCAACTGTCCGTAAAATTTTCCTAATAATTTTTACAGTACACAAAGTGTGTGAACAATTATATACGAAAAGGTGTATAACCATATGTAGGTATACAAAAATACGGTTCCCGCTAAAAATACAAAGTGCGGAGCCGAGCAGAGCGGCGCGGGGAGAAGCGACGGTCGACCGTTAAAGGCCCCTTTGGCTGGTACAACACTGTTCGATTATGATTCTTTCTGCATCGCTTTGTATTTGTAGCGTGCTCATAGATTTAATTTAAGCCATTCAATTGTGGAAGACAGATTGATTTCTTAATACAAAAAAGTACCTGCCGTTTTCCAAGACATCTTTGACTTATAATGTATAGAAAACACAGCTATATAAATTGGTAATTGACAGTAAAGTCTAACGTACATTGAGACAACTTCTCGTGTGTTTACAATAGCTATATACGCATGTCGATTGGTGCACCGACAAGTAATGAGAGCTACCAAAGGAATAAGGATTCACGGGACGGAGAATGAGAAGAAGAAAAGTGAAGAGGGTAAAGGAGGGATTCATTAGGTTTGTGTTGAAGAGTCCGGTACAACAACACCGAAGCCAATAAGTGTTTTTATTTAAAACGATTGCAAGGGAAGTCATAATAAAATATCACACCTGTACAGCTGTCGCCGCGGTGTCCCGCTGCATCTGTACAATGTATTGCAAAAGCATATTGTTCCCACACCGCGACTACGTAGAAATACAAGAATATAATATGTTCTATACATCATTTTACCCCCACACGGTTACGTGTGTAAGTTTCGAGTCATTAATGTAGTAACACTAGTGACACAATTAAGTATAATTATTTCTTTGTAAAAAAGGAAAGAAAATCATATCCTATAGATAATGCAAAAGTTATATACATATATGCTACCGGAAATGTATGTAACACGTCATTGTATAGATTTACTAGTAAATATATACAATACCTAAAATCTTTGTGTGAAATATATGAAATGTGTGAAATATTACATACATTTCCGAGGAATTCTATACATTTCCTAAAAAGCAGTCGGAAAAATGCTAAAAATGTATTCCAGATCTCAGTTCTATGTTTACTCAAAATATATTCTCGAAATAAAGGATGTATCTAGTACTGGAACGTAAACGTAAACGCCATTACAATCGTTTCATTGCGTCGTTTCTAACGCTATGTAAAGTATACAGAGCCCAAGTGAAGGTTAATTCTGTCAGGACATCGACGTGTTCCTGCTTCTGACACAAATACGACACCGCGTATAAGATTTTTAGTAAAAATACATACCAATAGAGTAACGTTGATTTGGCAATTGGTTACAGCGTCAATCTATACATATAATAAGACTGTAACTGATCGCTGTCTGTACATGGCAAATATATTTAAAATTTCATAATGGAGTGCCTTTATATACGCAAGAGAACCCGAAACAATGTTTTTTCATTACGTCTGTTTGTCTGTATGTTCACGTTAATATTAGAAACGTCTTATCCGATTTGAATGCAGTTTTCAGAATTATATTGTGATGAGCTTCACTTAACATTTAGTGTTTTTTACATTTAAATCGGTTAACAAATAAAAAAGTTACGTCAATTTATTTTTTCAAAACTTACGAAATCTACGCGTACGAAGTCGCGGGCACAGCTATTTTTTACTGTATTTACT
>DWJK01005370.1:0-11211 GCA_018248815.1 Croniades pieria auraria
AATAGTCGACTTGGAAGGACGACCATGTACCCCATAAAAACGTTGCTACTAGAGATCACCCATTTTGATAATAAAGTGTTATTATTTGCACGTGTTGCTTGACGCTGTAACTTGCCATGATGATTTGTCTTTAGTGACTAATTAAAAGGCGATATTTTGACAGAAAGTAAAAGAAACAATATGGCCGCCACGAGCTGTCAAAATCAACCCGTCCCTATTGGACAACCCTGTACTAATCTCATTAAAATTTACATTCAATGAAATATTTGAAACGAACAGTCCTATTCTGCAGCTCTGTTCGAAGTCAATTCCAGTTATAGTATGCGTGGTTGTTAGTCACCAATTGTGACTGTGTGCTACTTTCTTTTCCTAAAAAAATTAAAAATTGTACGTTGCCAGATGTTAGTGGTAAGCGAAACGCCTGTTAGTTATTGTAGAGCAATGTTACCAGTAACCGCGGCTAAGTCTTAACCAAATGTTTAAATGGTAATGTGAAGATATTAAAATACTATTATTATAAAACGAATAATTATAGTATTTGGTGTGGTGACAAAGTTTTATCGGGAACAATTGCTCAATCTGTTAGTGAAGCCGTTGTTTACACGGGACTGCAAGTGAAATAGTATGTGGCCTGTGGTAAATATAAGTATACTCGTATAAACCCTTAATTGATGAATGAATTATCAGAATCTATTCATTAGCTCTGGAGAAAGTCAAAACAAAGGACGATTTATTGTTAGAACACTGACATTAAGAACACTGACATTTCTGTGATAGTATTTTGTTCCTAAATAAAATAGGTACCCGATAGTTCTATAATACGATAGAATCGACTGGCTTATTGGTTCAGCGGTTAGGTTATGTTAAGTCTTTTTTCGTCATATTCCTGTTGATCAGTGACATATTTTTTTTTATGAACATCTATTGCCGGCAAGACTTGTTTATAGAATGTGTGGAAAGATAACTTGAGAGGGAAAATTTTAGTATGGTAATGTCACTAATAATAATAAGTACCTACAGGGGCCCTTGCAACCTGATTGATACTGTGTGTTACTATTTTGCATAAAATATTTTGAATTTTTTTTCAATTTTTTTTAGGAATTTATTTGTACTAGATTCCCGCTAAATAGCCTCGATTGTAAGCATAGTTGGATATATAAAAGCCGTTTACTTTCCCATTCAATTACAGAAAATATTTATATGAAATAAAATTTTAGTATACGTACAGTACATAAAAATCAGTATGAAATATACAAATAACTAGGTCTCCGTTTTTACGAAAAAAATCGAAGCGCACTTAAAAATTTTTAAGCAAAAACGTACTAAGCAATATTTATCCGTACTATTGCGACCTACTTAGATTATTAATCTATTATCGATGTATTGACACTCCTTTAATTTACAATGTTTCAAGCACAAGAGTTTCCACCAAAATCAATAATATCTAGAATTTGACTAACGTAAAGTCATAAAGTTCTCCGTTGGTCACAAAATATGAATAACAGTAAATCCTGTTATATGAGTAATGGCCCTACTTCGACAGTAGATACAATGCCCTGTAAGATATTGAGAACTTGTGGCTCAAGCTGTTGTCGGATTTTCTGAGGAACTTACTATTTTAATGTATACATATTGTAATTGTAATTGTAACTCTAATTGTAATTGTATTTGTAATTCCATTTTAATGTATACATATTGTAATTGTAATTGTATTTGTAACTCTAATTGTAATTGTATTTGTAATTCCATTTTAATGTATACATATTTAAACAGCTGTTGTAGCGTTTGTAGAGTAAATGGGTAATGCTGAGCTTTCTTCAATCTTTTGACGCTATGAAGCAAAATCATTTAATCACATGCGAATTATGTGACATATCAATAACACTAATTTCATTGTGTTCTTTTTTTTATTTATTTATGTACATACAGTAAAAGCAAAGGAAGATACATAAGAACGCTTGTACAAGGGCACTACTTATTCCACACTGAAATGTTCTCCAGTAGGCCCGCCGGCGGAGAAGTCAATAGGTATGGCCAACCTAGTGCGTGCAGAGTAGTACTATTATTTTTATTAAGCAATAACGTTATTATTAAATTGTTTAATCCGCTGCCGGTTACAATTACGCTAATTATCTTCTCTCGTGAATAATAACAGTTAATTAATTTGTTATCATTAGTAAGCTATAATTAATAATCTTGCAAAAATAAATAATTAATACTAAAGTACATTAGATATATAAATAATGTTCAGTTTGTAATTAAGTATTATTGATGGATTTACGTGTTGTTTTTCGTGGAGATAGTTAAGGTTAAATTTGATAAGAAACAATACAGTCGTGATAATTATGTTATCACTTTTTTTGTACCGTAAATGACTCAGAATATTAACTATCATACGTTTTTCCGATCCACTTCATACGGATCTTCCATCATAATGAAATGATATGATGTGCTAAGTTTGCTACGGGTAAGGTCAAGTGCGCATTGACAGACTTTTAACAAGTAAGTTATACCAATTTATAGTTTTAGAAATCGCACGTAACTTTGTGAAGTCAGAGGTGCGTCAGGCGCTTGGAAGGATTTGAACTCTACACTACGAGAGTGGGCAGATAAAATTTAAACCGCTGGGTTATCAATGTTACTAGCACTAATAATTATATATATTTATGTTTTTAAGACAGAATAAACTAGATATTTATACGTTATTCATTAAAGCTGTTTCTAAAGTTAAAGACGAACCAGAATAAATTTTGTTTATGTTCAAAGTTTATTGTAGCTCTCTAAATTATAATGAATTTATTAGAAAAAAACTTTCGTCATCGTGATCGTCATCAGCCTATCTCAATCCAATGCTGGACACAGGTCTCCCCCAATGAGCGCCATCGGGCCGTCTTTACCTGTGCAAAACCTATGCAAATTTTTATTGTGCTATTTGTTTGGACACAAGTCCAAAATCCCAACTTCCCAACTTCATGTACTGTTGATGTCATACATATATGTATGAACACGTAATAAGGCATTTTATTAAAGATCGTTTAAATACAGTTTTTATAATAAAGTCCATGAGCGGTTGGATCTTCATCTCACATGCGTTCGACTTATAATTTTTTGCTTTGCTTAGATATATTCTTATGATTCCAAGTATGGATGTCGCATAAAATCAATAATCTGAAACAGGACAGGTGCTGTATTAGGTAGACATAAAAGGTTCTTATCACTGGCTGCGACACGCAGCAACTAAGTATCATATAAATAACATAAAACATCAAATCGAACGAACAATAATTAGAAGCAGTAAGAACTATTATGTATCTAGATAGTGTTTATATTTGTGCCGTGTTAAAACAAGCTAAAACCGTATGATGTTCGAAAATATAGCAAAGACACTCAGTTTTATTGTATAGATGAATGTCTTTATAGTTCAACATAAGCGAGTATTCACGCTGTTCTCGAACTAACTGTATCACCTCAAAGCGGCGCAAGTCTACACCAAAACGTAACTTAAACGCGTTGGACGGCTCTAGGAGACGTCTAATTAGGAGTTGGGAGTGCGGCGACGATTTCATTACGAATGTATGAAGCCTGAACCGAGACGTGGTTTGCAAGCACACGACCTGTACGTACAATGCTCCTTCCTTGGCACAAAGTAACCAACGTTCCAAGACACTTGCTAGCCCTTTGGTTGCTCACTTAACAAAACCATTTCCAACCTATCTAAGGGGCGAAGAGTGTCAACGTAAATTGGCCAAAGATGTCCCTAGCTCTTTCCTGCAGTGAACGGCAAAAAGTCGAAACGTGTGGGACTGCAGACGAACTCGTTTCACCATACAAGGGCCTCTCGACAAGTCGCTTCCCAACGCACCAGCTCACCACATAATATTGTTAGCCGACGATAGCTTTTTATGTCCAATGCATTATTCGATACTCATTTAAAATTCTAACATGAGCTTATAAAGAAAGTTCGCCATTTTCATGCGGTCCCCTGCTGTCGTCGGTCGTCTGTGAACACAAAACGTTGGGTTCAGTGCGTCCGCATAAAGAGACACCGTTGTTTTAGAGACGAGTTTATCGGAGGTGTTTTATTACTTAAATATATTACGCAAATTCACTTTGGGAGGCGGCCGCGCCGGTCTGTATGCGCCCACGCGTCAAAAATTGCGGGGGCGATTGGAGGCTCCATGCGTTCAAACGTGCGCGCGCGGCGGCTGACACACACGCGCCTTAAAAACCTTTAAAACGAAAAAAGTAAAATAATAAATTCGAATATCGAAATCCGCCCTTTGAGAACCGGTTAATTGATTGTCCGTGTCCGTGTCGTTTATAAGTGACTTATTCGAAATTTGAATTTTTGAGTGGACCAGTGCTGCCAGTGAGACGGATCGATAGTCGATTTAGTTTATGAATGGAGTGTAGGAAGTGACGTCATGTATAGTGTTGTGAACGGTGTTCGCTGCGACACGGTGGGCGCCTGTTTACTGACAATGGGAAATCATTAGACTGGAAAGGTGAGTGCGTGAAGGTTCTACACATTTGTTGAGCCTACACTAATCTAAATAATCACATGGTCACGCCTACTTCTAGTGTAGGCGACGTTTTTTGTACGAGCATATGGCGGTATTTTAATAAGGCTATTGTTTAATACTTATCATATAAACAGTACGACTTATGACTTGCAACGTCGTAAATTAAAATTATGATGCTATTATTTTGTGCTATTTTTACTTATATCTGCATTTATATATAACCTATAAATCCAAACGTATTTAAATGTAAAAATTTCATTACATCGTGACATTAGTAAAATAAGATTTGGTTCAACACAATAAATATCTTTAGGTAAATGTATCCGTTTGATATGTCGTTGACAGTAAATTTATTTTAAAAAGAATATATATCTGTAGAATTCGAAATTCTTTCGTTCCCTTTATTATATTTGTTTGACATCTCCTGATCGAGAGTCGTTACGTTCAAATATTGTTGAAACAACGATCAGTTCAGTTGCGTATTAGTCATACAATTATGGGATCTGTACATTATTAATTTTTGGGGGTAGACTTAGAACTTTTGACCATTGAATAATTAAAAAAATGGTAAACTAAATTCGATTTAATTTGATAGTTATGTCTTTAAAATCTTTGTTTGAAATGATATTTTAAATAATCGTTATGAAATGAAGCATTTTAATTTAATCCTTAATAGTCGGTACCAACATATTTCTGCCTTCCCTTATATGGAAATTCACTTCATTGTAGATCCTACAGCATTGTGGATTATCAGTGACCACTAAGTATCATGTTATTTTTAGGTCTCTTTTTCATTCAGACCTTGTTCCCTGAAAATCCTTCAATTTGCCAACGAGTATACAGTAAAATTGGTCCAGCCGTTTCGAAGATTAGGCTAAAACAACAGACACAATTTATAAAAACGCACGTTTGAACTTTGATAAAAGGCATATTCTCCTGGTTGTTTAACCATGAGTGTTCAGCAAAACCGTTTTCCAAATCATAGAGAGAAATAAATGTATTATATTAAATAACGACATTTTAAATTGGGAACGACATAATAGCTTTTATGTAACGGCTAGGGCCTCTCCGCTGTCCTTTCCTCGTGCTATATTTTTTTATAAATATAAAACACTTGCATAAAATGTAATTATAACGATATCATACTAAAGACGAGGTGCACATGCAATATTCATCATACAACATTGAGAACCGAAGTGAAGAAGAAACCGTTTTGAAAAAGGCAGGGTCGCTTTTAAAAAGGAAAAGTAGCTTTAAAAAGGAAAAGTTAATGAACCGAAGCTGACATCTTGAATCAATAATAACATACACATCGGCAGCAAAAAATCTTTTAGCTTAAAGATTCGCAGTAATTAGGTTTAAGTAACCACTTTAATGGACTTGCCTTGTCCGCCGCTGGTGGTATCGACCAAACCCGAATTAATTATAAACTTAACACATTGTAAATCACCGTGCAAAAGTGATTTTTGTTCTCGTATTTTATATTATGAGATTTATTGAGTCACTTTACGTAACTTAACCGCGGTGCGTGTTTTACTGCAGGCGAGTGACGAGTAGCATTTTTTATTTATCCATATGAACACTATCTCTTCACCATTGTACACAGGCCTCACAAGAAGAGCTGTCAAGACTATTATGGTCCACTATGGTCAGTTGTGGGTTTGCAGACATTCCACGTCATAGATAACATTTCTAGTGAGATAAACTAATAGACAAAACTGTCAATCAGTAGAGTAGAAATATTTTATGTAATTACGAGAGTCTTGTTTTAGATAAAATAAAAAAAATCTAATTTTTTGTCACAAATATTTGTTAAGGGTTACCAGGGTTAAACATTTAGAGATGTTTCTAAGATGTGTCTTTAACTATAGGTGCAACGACCTTGTACAGGTAGCTGAATGTTTTTTCTTCTGTTTATTTCCCAAAGCGATTCCTTTTTTAGACGTGTAAAATATAAAATCACGACACACGGAACTTATTAACCGATATAAAAGTTTATCCCTTTTTATGAAGTTCCTTTTTATTTGGCTTAATTTGTATCTAATTCGTGGAAGGACGTTACCAAAATATAAATACGATTTGAAATATTTATTACGAGAGATATTACACGAACGATAGCATATCTATCCTATCATATCTATCCTCAGTTGTAGATGTTTTCTGACCATGTACAATTCTCTGCGCAAGACCAGCTATGTTCAACAGGATACCTTCTCAAGGTTTACACGTGAAAAGTAGTTAATGGCTTTCATTTGCCAATTTTTCATTTGCCATTTTCTAAATTTGACAGTTATGAAAGATTTTTTTCAAAATTATTTTTTCTTATAGCCCCAAGTACCCACTTTAAAACAAGCTTTGATTAATTTCCCTAACTATAATAGATTTTGAGATATTAAATAAATAAAATTGAAAAACGGAAAAAATAGCAAGCGTTTTAATCTTTCATAACTGCTGAAAAAAAAATATTTAAATTTTTTTTCATTGGCAGAACTTCGTTACATGAGGAAAGAAAACTTCTGAAAAAAATTCGTCCAAATCGGAAGTGGTCGATTCCAACTATTTGTGGATTTGACATGGAATGACCAGGTGTAATATCAATAAACATAATCATTTCAATATTTGTGAAATTTAATTGTTAATTATATATATCATAACATTACGTTTTAGTGTATTTTTGATGTGTGTTTAAAATACATTAAATTATCTTACGTTTAATGATTTTTTTGCCTTAGAAAATATACAGGAAGGAATATTTATATGAAAATTAACATATATAATGACAAAAAGAATGGAATTGATTTGAATGGATGAAGCATGATTGTGTTGTCACCACAACTCACACTCAGGCGCAGTGTATTGGTATTTGTATTCAATAAACACACCTAATAGTCTAATTACGCGGAATGCGCACAGCACACTATCAATGCTGTCGTCCAGACACCAGCACCGTTCTCACACACGCGATCCCGCGTGTTCATATCAACTTTTGAACTTTATTACTGACGAATCTTGTTTTATTTCATATTTATATTTCATCCCTTTATATTTGTTGTTAAAATTATGTTTTTTAACTGGGGGTAAAAATACAATTCATGATGGAGTGTGTACATTAATAATAGGTGGAATAGGTATGAATTAATGATTTTATTAATATGTATATTTCCGTCTTTATTTTATTTCGTTCATCATTAGCGTGTAACATTTTGTAGAAATACATATATGGATAATTTTGATTTCGTATATTTATGAATAATGTCATTTTCTCAGTTGTAAAATGTATGGGTTTAGTAGTCCAGTTCTATTTACAATGACTGACAAACAGGGTTCGAAGTGATGATTATGATTAATAAATATATTGATAACTATCAAAATTATCTTGATTAATATACCTTTAAAATTATTTTGATAAAAATTAAATACAGTTTTACGTGTTTCCGGACGCGGTTTGCCGCTTCTGCGCGTATTCAAGCATTTTAAGGCGGACGTTTCATGTAAATGCGCCTGAAGCTTGGCGCGACTGTCAACTATAAAAACATAACCTAAAAAATTGTTACAAACTTCAACATTTTTATTAACAAGTAAATTAAAAAGTGGATATTTTCTGAATTTAGTATTTGTATTTAGTTTTATTTATCATTATTTAACTAAAATTGATTATACCCGTATATCAAAATGCCGAAGATTAAAGACAAGATCATAATTATCTGATAATTATCAAGGAAAATAACTATCTTGATACCAGTAATTTCGAACTCTACTTACAAATAGCGGTACCGGATAAAGGAGGCGCTACTTTCCAACTAGACATAAATTTCGTATTGTCGAAGGTGGTCAATGGGAAACTGCAATTTCGCAACAGTATATCTTGACAGTTATCTCGGGGGCCAACTTAAAATTCAAATATGCTTTTATAAAACAATCGCTAGGTTTTTATTTAAAATATTTAAAGTACTTTTACGAGGAGCTTAATATAGCTGATATCAGACAATCATACATTTAAATTTGCCTCATTAAACGTGATAAAAGCGGACAGATTCAAGGCGTGAAATTAGGGAAGGTGTCGAATACATTCTATGGAAATAGTTCTTCATGGTAATCATACTGGTTTTGTTGCATACAAAATATTGGAATGAGTGCGTGGGTGAAAATAATAGACCGAATGTCTCTACGTTTCGAAACTATTCACTCACTTGTAAGTTCACTGATCGAAATTATGACTTATGACGACCGTTTAAGGTTCATTATCGATTACCAGTCCACATAGAATTTTGAAGTTTGTTTTCCCACGTAATCATTCTTAATGAAAGCTTCATAAAGCTCATAATTACGTTATCGGTTCAAACGTCGTAAATTAATTCGAACGTCACGATACGTTTGAGCAGTTGAAAGCTCATGTCACAAGCCGATACATTTACTTATAAGTAGTGGTACAGCTGTGGTAGAAATTCGACCGTACCTAGTTAATTAACTATTGAAGTGTGTACTTTATTGGGGTTCTTGTGGATATAATGATAGCTCTATAACTCTCTACTACACGCTCCTGTTTACAACCGGTTGTGTTTGTTTTTCACACAGTGAACTTAAACAATGTATATTTTATATTATTTTATTTAATTTATTGTCGCCATGTTGAATCGCCGGTCTGGTAGGATGACGATCTGCGAAAGGCTGCAGGCGGATGCTAGATGCGGCAAGTCGAGGACAGGGCGCGATGGCGCACATTGGGGGAGGTCTATGTCCAGCAGTGGACTGAAATAGGCCGATGAGGATGATGATGATGTAGAATAGGCATATTTTATTTCGATAATGTGTTGACGTCCCCAGAAATCGCATTAAATTTGCATTAAAAACACTTGCCTCAACGACAAACACTAGTTACCAAGCCCTGTATGGGAAGAAAGTTGTTTTTCTAAAATATTCTACTGTATGTGATTTCAAGGGTCATTACCTGTAATTTATCAGTTTATCATATTGTTATCTATTCTACCAACAAACAAAATGAAAAGTTAACAATATTTTTAAGTGGCACAATCATTTTGTAGCTAGACTTTAGTATAAGAAAAAAGCACGCGGGACACTTTTATACATTAACGGAACCCTTTGGGGCATCTATCTTTTACAAATGGTAATGGAGGTAATGGTGTTAAATTGATAAACTTCGCTTTTTTGATTGAGTACCTTCAACTAGTACACAGAATGGGTTTCGGGTAGCTAGACTAGCTTCGGACCTATAAGTCCTTCGTCATGAGCTCCCGCCGACTGCAGCGAGGTCGCTGCATACATAAGTTAAGCCGGTACATATATAATCATATGTAAAAACACTCACGGGACATTTAATAGTAAAGTAGTAGGCACGTATTCGTTGGACACATGGAGTTTACCAACATATGTCTTCAGACCAACATAGCATGCGTATGACTGCTTTGTACCTTAAGTTATTCACGCGTTGGCGTCACGGAAACTAGCATTCTTTAATATTACTATTATTTCACTTTGACTTAGATTAGATGAAGACTTACCTGTTGGTGTAGTGCGTAGCGACCCTTATTGCCAAGTCGGGAGTGCGAGTTCGATTACCACCCAGAACAAATATTTGTGTCATGAATACGAGTAATTGTTCTGTGTTGATGAATATATATCTGTATATTTTTTTAATACGTAAGTGAAATTATATAGTGATGACATGTGAAAAACACATGTCATCGCTGTTATGTCATTGCGCATTAGATATTGTCTATTCACTGAGTACTAATAATGTGTTTACATAAGTTCTAATTACAAATTCCGGTTTGAACCGGTTTGTAACAAGTGATTCTAAGCTTATGACATCCTGGTACTTATACATTTTGTATTCAACGTGTATAGACGATAAGCGTAGACGAAGCTTATTAACAGAATCCAGTCTGTACCGGTTAGTGACAATTAATTTTAAATCACGAACGTTTGTCACTTTGTCATTCTATATAGTATTTGTAATGTATTGTCATTTTATATTGTATTGTTGTATTTGTCATTTTATATTGTATTTGAATTGTATTCAATAAATACTTACTACACGTCTATTCTGAGTAGGATCCATTTTGTAATGTGTGCAGTCTGCAGTTGCCCTATTTATTGATTTTCTTTTATCTTAACGCTTGTGTCACTTGTAGGGGTACATATTACAAATAAAAAAGCTTCTTTCTTTCTTTCTTTTCTTTCTTATTCTATTTAGTTTCTTTTGATTGATAACTACCGTAATTTCTAAGGCAAAAAAGTATAGGTTGAAGTTACCCGCAGTATGCTATTTTCAATCTCATTACTATTGTGACGGGTTTCTACGATGCTATGGTTTACGAACTGACAAGACGACCTCCGCGGCTCCACTACGCACCTGGCACACAGAACTGTTTGATGTTTGTTCGTCTAATAAAACCAACTTAACGAACAGATTGGAGACATCCCAAGTGTATAAAGGGTGCCTTGTATTAAAGCAAATATATGATTAAATTACTAATTTCGCAATCAAAGTGTTTAACGGTATGTCTGCCACGATTTTTGTATAACCATTTAGACCAAAAAGTGACTTGACTTTAACTACACAAATTATTTAACGAAGAGTAAAAACAATGTTGAATAAATTTCGCATAAAATATTACGGTCTTAACCCTCTCAATATGAGAGGAGACCCATATTCCAACAGTGGAAT
>DWJK01005371.1:0-11210 GCA_018248815.1 Croniades pieria auraria
ACACATACACACACACATACACACACACATACACACACACATACACACACACATACACACACACATACACACACACATACACACACGTATATAAAGATGTCTGTGTATTTATAATATATTAAATATATTCGTTTGAACTTATATCAAAATTTCGTTAAAGTAGGTACATAATTATGTAGGTTCACATATAAATATTAATTATAATTACTGTTACACAGTGCACTGAATTCATTTTTTTGAACGAGTGCGTGTCCTTTGTAAGGAATATATGATTTTTCGTTCAATTTCATTTCATTTAAACGCTTTACATATTATTCCGACCGAATGCATAATTTGCAAGGTTTGCCAATATTATTTGTCCATCAAACATTTTCTGTGTTCCCTACTCTAGTTTTAATTTTACTTGCATTAATGTACATTGAAATATTATTCTATGCACAAATTGCGGTCTGGCCACAGGTTGTGCAAATACCAAATTGTATTACGAAATTTTAAATCACACATGATTTTAGTGCTTTCCAACTTACATTCCTAACGTGGTGATTATGGGCTAGGAGCCCATGATAAGATTGTCCGTGTTGTTGGCGATTCTAGCACCGAGAAAGCAAATCAAAATCATGGACAGGCTAAGAAGATGATTGCTAACCTGCGAATATTAGAATATCACAAAGGACCATTCAGCGCTTAGTATGTTTTTTATTCCCGATGAACTAATAACATTCTTCGTCATTAGATCCGTTTTGTTTTTCTGACATGTTATTGTCACTGCGCTATCCTCACCCGCAATGCGGGGCTGTTTGCCTTCAAGCCCGCTTGACCTTGCGACTGTAGCTGATACAGCTGTTCTCGTCACCAAATCTGTAACCACGATCCTTCCAAAATGTCACGAGATTCCTTCAATTACCGGATGTAACATTCTAATCTAAGGCATTGTATTAGGTAGCAAGTGTTCGTATGTGAGCAATAGTTTGTTGGGGCTGTGCTAAAAGTTTTAATTGAAAACGTATAAACATTTGTTTCTGATACAGTTCTTATCTAATAAATTAATTGGACAACAAATACTAAAGTGACATTTAATTAACTTTTCAAACTACATATAATACACTGATTATAAAAATATGTCAGTAAAAGAAAATTTCTAAATAAGGTCTTATTTAAAGTGTAATATTTAAATATTTACACATGGTGTAGGCAAAGTATTCGTTTAACAGTTTTATAATAATCAATATAATAGTATGAAGTAAAATAAAACTTGTAAGAGTTTAAATCTTTGTTTGTTGTCAAATTGTTGTCTTGTAAAATGTAGGTAAGGAAATAACGTAATATTTTGCTTTGGTGATAAGTAGCTCAGCTTCGGTGCTCTTTACAGAAAACATTATGTTGAGCAGCGTCACCTACTCAAATTACTAAGAACAAGATAAGTGTAGTCGACAGTCATTTTAGGCCTCCAATCGAACTTGCACCTTAACGTCTGGATATAGAGTCAAAAATTTTAAGTAAAAAAGTTTCAGCGCAGTACACAACAATCTTTCAGGGCTTCTCTAATTTAAACTTCCGGGTGACAAGTTATAGAGTTGAGTTTTCTCTGCCCGTTAGTAGTGTAAGCCAGTTGTTGTCAGCTTTCAAGAGATGGCGCAACAGGTTCGAAAAATGGAAAAGGTTGTTGCTTTGTCAATTAGCCACTATGACGCTTTGAAAGATATTCATGTCTTGAAGACTTGACTGAAGCTAATGAACTTGTTGTTTTTTTATATGAATAAGCAATATACATAGAGAGCATCAGATGGTAGGTAATCTTAATAGCTCACAGACATATGCATACAAAACCCATTTTTAAATTTATTTGATTTAATGTCAAATTTTTTATACCTTAAGTTGGTTCATATCCATGTAAAATAATTAAATACGATAATGTGTTTCTCACATTTACCTTTTACAAATTGTACATAGTCACATACAAAAGCTACTGTTCTTGCTTTAATGTATGTTGTATGCTTTAATGTATTGCTACGTTTTAAGGATGGGTAGTTTCTCTGTATAGTCCAATCTAAGATCTCATTGCCGTAACAGTAATGGAAAACGTCGTGAGAAAAGTATAATGTTCTCTAGGGGGTATGAAAACTGCCTAACCGCACTTGGCCCTCGTGACAGATTATTGTCGTGCACTTCTTAATGTCACTGGAGATCTGTGCGCAACACACCATAAAAGGTTTAACTTAATGTTTCAACCGAGCTTTAGAGGACATCATTAAGAACTACGAGGCATACGTAATGAACTAAATGTTCATTATATTAATTAGTTTTATTGTAATAAAATTTATTAACTATTTATATTTTTAAATATTAATTAATTATAATTTAATAACATTAATTAATTATATTTTCCTTCTCCATTATATGTACCTACATATTTACATTTAATTCTTGAAAATGAATGTAACTTTTCAAAGCTACAGGTGATTGTGCCGGATTTGAACCCTAGAACCTAGAATAAGGGCCAAATTTAAGCCACTGGTCATAGTTTATTGTAATTTCAAAATGCAATTTATTAAGTAGGTCTTCACGCATGTTTTGTATACAAAGTGAGCGTCGTAGTCTTACGGGACGTACATTTTCTGAGACGGCTTGGGCAAGTTGAAAATAAGAGGCTATGATGTTAAAGTTTCATACTATTATTATTAATATTATGAATATACACGTAATATGTACTGTATGGAAGTGTCGTCATCATATGAAGATGCTACAAACTTCAGTTAGCCTAAGGTAATCAGTTGGCCAACTTCAGTTAGCCTAAGGTAATCAGTTGGCCAACTTCAGTTAGCCTGAAATAATCAGTTGGCTAACAATAAATATTGAATGTTATTGATACGTCATTTATTCAACGTTTATTTATATTAACATTTCAATATTATCAGTAGGTAAATTTTAAAACTTTAAAAACTTAGGACGTTATAAGTTTAAGTTTTAATAGTTTCAAAGTTTATTCATGAATGTCGGAATTTGCAGTAGCGCCAATTTTAATTACAGCTGCTTGCATACTCATCTAACGCACTTTTTGGATTTCAAATTCTTACTTCGTTCTCGAAATTAAAATAAAGAAAAAATGTAAAAACTAATGATGTGATGTAAAAGTAATATATTGGTATTAAAACCATGTTCTATTTTCCATCACAGACATGAGCCTATGTACCGATTTATGTAACATTTAGCGTTCCTCAATATCAGAGACAGATAAACCGATATGTTCATATTATAACTTATACATATAATATGTAAATTATAGAAAAATCAAAGATCTGCAACATACGTATTTTTATTATTGTTATATCAACACGCCAGATCCCTTATGGGTTGGCAGAGTGCACCGAATGCTTCTTCTACATTTACGTTGTTCACCTAGATTCCTTACTCTTTTCGTTCTTAATTATTCACAGAGGCATTAATTACTTCTTTTTATAATGTTAATATTATAGGTAATAAAGAAACTAAGGCTATATTCAAGTTTAGTGAATTGAAATTGTCTTAAGGGGGTGGCGTTATGATATATGAGGAAACGAATTAATTTCACGCAAGGTGAACGTTTCCTGAGTGACGAATGCAGGAAGGCTAATGATACTCAGCTCTTAACCCATTCCTGTAATATGTACTCGTACGTAAAAAACAAACTTTATTTGAATACCTATATATAATTTCTAAATATTTGATGGTTAAAAAAATCTTGTAGTATTTCTTGTAATCGTCCATGGTTGCATACTAAAGACCAAAAGAGTGGCGTAGTTCCACAACAAATGATTGAACATATTTGTCATGTACTGTTGTTAGAAATTACCTAGTAATTAGGGTGGAACAGACGGAGATTATGGTCTTAGAATTGTATCGGTAGAGTGATTCTCGTAATTGTAATGCTGTCACACCCTATGTGAAATAATGCAAGCGTTGGAACCGAATTTCTAGGGTTCTTTGTGGAGGCTTAGCAAATACACCAGATTTTTTGTGAATTAAATTTAACTTGTTTAATAACGGCTAAAATTTATTACACAATATGTGATACATTATCTATCAATATTGAAACATAATTTAATTTCTGAAGTCTCATTTTTATTTCTACGAACTATATGGAATATTTAAGTTTAATTAGTTTCTCTTAGTTCACTTTATAATTGAATCTTAATTTAATTTAATTTAGTATTTTACTTACATGCTTCTTTTAAAATGATTATTTTATTTATCTTTTTAAGAAATGCTTTATCAGAATATTTCTACGGTGGTTTTCTTAGTACCCCTTAACTGCACCATCAATATCTCTAGGTGTATTAACATTGGTTAACCATAAACGTCGTCCGCAAACTTCGCAACCGAGCAGAATGTTGCGTCCGACCATGAAACGCCATCCCAATCCTTAACAAAGTCATCGGTGCGTCAGCTCGCTAACCTTAGTTCACTAATGATGTTGGCCAATAGCCAGCCATGGAGCTCTTAATTTGCTAGAATATTCCGTTCATCATGTAGATATAGATTTGATCATTAATTACGTATTAGTTGTTAATATTCAGTTCTGAGTACTTGTTGTAATTATTTACAATGTTTCCATACCGGTTGGAAGCCTGTTACAAACTTTTATGTTGGTTACTTTACTTTTAGGTACTTAAATGTTTTTACTGCTGGTTGCTTTTTTACGTATTTGTACTAATTGTACGAAAGATGTGATAATTTTTATGTTCCTTTTAATCTAACATGAGTAGGATGCAGCCCACTTGATAATAAGAAATCCCTGCAGCTCATAGATATTTAGACAAGAGTTCATTTGGCACTGGTGTTCTATAAAGATAAGACCAGTACAGTCGAAGCTTACAAAGCGAGTAAAATTTATTCTTAGTTCTTATTGTAGATACTGGCTGATGGTGTAATTAAATGTGTCCTATATCGACCCACGTATCTAGGAAGAGTGATTAACACGTGAAGAAGCTCTTTAGATCTATAAATAAGGAGATATTCGGTAACTACCAAATTCATTCATTCACAATAGCAAGACTTTTGACCTTTTTCATTCTGTATACGATTACTCTTAAACTGTACTTGCCACTAGATAGAGATATACGTAGCCGTGGTCTGTTCACAATTCATAAAATTCTGTGTACTAAGAATTAAGTAACTGCGCACAAACCTTCCGATGCCTGACTAAAGTCAATGTGTCAACATATTTAGAATAAGAAAACATTGTGATTCGGAACATTCGCAGTTTTCTGATTTATATTTCTAATTTTAATTTAACCGTCCTTAATTCTACTTATTTGCCGAGAGTTGTGTAAGAAACTTGATCCACAATAAAAGGCAACATATTTCTGAACGCTGCTTTAAAGCGGATTTGTAACTATGACCTATTCCCTTCTCAGTCTAAGAGAAAACCCGTATCCAACACTGAAACGACAAAAGGGTTGATGATGCTGATGATCAACCCACAGATATTTAGAACTCGGTGCGCTCCGTCTCCTCGAACTTAAAATTACTCTCGTTCTTTCTGGACATTTTATTATTTTCAAACGTTTTAATTTTTTTCTGTTTAGTAACTCTTATAGTCCAATTAAGATTATTCTTCCTCTTCTTAAATACTGTAATGAGAAACCTATATAAACTTGCCTGAAATTCTGTAAAAACGATATAATATAAAATAGTAATTTTCAAAATCCATATGTTAAATACCAACCCGCACTTGGCCAGCATGGAGGACTACGGCCTTAACACTCTCAATATGGGAGGAGACCCATATTCCAACAGTGGAATGTTAATGGGTCGATTATTATTTTTATGTTAAATTAATCTACAGGCAGTTTTTGCGTATTATTTACATTTATGAGATGATTCTCAATAGTTTTCGTTTTCATGAAACAAATTCTTATTTCAATTTATTTACAAAAAATGACAACCATCTATATTACAAATTACATAACCTATTAATTTTTTAACATATGAATACCTAGTCTTGAGCTAGCACAACATGCCTAACGTGGGGACTACGGCCATAAACCCCTTTTGTTGGGCCTATGTCCTGTGGACGGAGACAGGATAATGATGTCGATGACCTAGTCTCGATGCTATCTTGAAGTAACACTGGCTGTTTACTGCGATTGACGGTAACGTTAAATTGATGAAAAGTAAAGTCAATACGGTATAAACAATCACGTATTTCATATAAAGTTGAAGAGCCAATCGTTTGGGTAGTACAACACAACCCACCTATGATATGCTTCCGTTCTTCTCTGTTGGTTGAAGGGTTCTGAAAAATTTACACCCTTCGTATTTCTAAGCAAAAAGTATTTTATGGCATCGTTGCTATTTATAGAATTATTTGAGAGTTTTTATGTTCCACGTATATGGAAGGCGCTTTGGAATACGAGCCGTGTAAGTAGTAAAAAGTGCCAAACATTATTAAGCTATCGGGCTGGACCCCTTACGGAGTAGGTAGAAAGCTACGAATCTATTTATGTGACAAATTACTGTCTGTTACATACATATCAATTTATAATGATATATTAAATAATTGTAATGAACAAAACAACACAGAAATAAATGGCCATATTTTTTCAGCTTGGTTTTAAGAAAACCGTTTAGGAACTTAATATCCCTAATTTTCATACCTCTGTTTATCATAAAACAACAATGCGACCATAATAAGAGCATGAATCAACTTTGCGCAGTCCATAGAGATCGAGGGAAATTATGGCCTTCCTCACAAACGGGAACGTCTTAGATTTGCTTAGAGCAGATGTTGCGTGGTTACAAGAAAATATTTCATGTTCACTTATAAAAAATCTGCCACTTTTATCCAACATAATATGCTCAGTGACGGCATAGTGGTTTGAAATTATGTCATTCTGCTTCAAATGTTGGCGCGCATCTATCTATAAACAAACATACATTTTATTAATGAATACCAGTTAATTTAACCACGGCCTATCACGTCTACAATGTACGCCAAACATGTCTATAGGAATACAAATAATATTGTTGATTACTTAATAAAATGATTAATTTAGTTTTGTACTATATTATTACATTTATATTAAATTTGGTCATTAGTTTAATTTAGTAATTACTAAATTTAGCGATGAATTAATACAGGCTGACAATGTTGGCGGTAACTTGCTTAAAATACATGATGAAGTAAAATTTTACAATTATTTCAATGGCAGTAAATTATTATTTAGTCTTTTTAATACAATAGGAGTTCACCCTTAACATTATTGTCGGATCGCGGTAGCAGTTAGCTTAATAGACCAGTGCCGAAGACTTTAAAAATGGTCAAAAGTAAAAAAAAAATAGTAACAGGATGGAACCCACTGGAAAAGGAAGAAAATGCAACAAAAATAAGAGGAAAAATAATTTACGGGCGATCTGAGGTCGGGAAGGGGGTAGGGGTGAGTTTTCAAGGGTAAAAAGTGTTGTATTGCAATTTCCGGCAAAACTACAAGTCCTATGAAAAAAAGTTAAATGGCAAAGTTGTAGATAATAAAAAGATTAACAATTTTCGTATCTATAATACAATTTTTTCACATAATCTCAAAATTTATGCCAAAAATTGAAGTAACCGAGTTTTTGGTTTTTTATTTTTATCTTCTACAAAAAATTTTTTTTTTTTACGAAATTTGGTGAAAACTTGCCTTTTTATGTTCCAAACAAACTGTAATTTTTTTGAATAAAAAAAATCCCCTTATTTTAATTTCTTTTCGCAAAAGCATCCTAATTTTCAATCAAAAATTCTGAAGTCAAAATATCTGCTTTTTAAAAAAACTCGGTGTGCTTTTTGTTCGTTGAAATATTTTCTTTCTGATGGTGTAAAAAATATATATACTACTGTGGCAATTTTTTTTTCAAAAAATTCAAAAAACCGAAAATACTCAAATTTAAAAAAAGTTTCATAATCAGAAAGAAGAGATTTCAACGAACAAAAAGCACACGGAGTTTCTTAAAAAAGCAGATATTGTGACGTCAAAATTTTTGATTGAAAATTAGGGTGCTTTTGCGAAATTAAATTAAAACGAACATTGTGAACAAACGGAAATAAATGAACACGTGTAAAATAAATTGTAGCATTTTGGTTTGAAATCGAAATACAGTGTCATCTACCTTATAAGGTAGGTGTCTTACCAGTGGATTAACTAATACCGCCCTCTGTTGGAAACTTATAAAATTAATCAATTTAATAATTATTTTTGTTATATAAAAAAATAATTGGCAATAAAAATATTTAATTTGAAATAAAACATAGCCTATCTTCTAAGTTGGACCAAACACTAGATATTTACAACATATTATTGAAATCGGTTCAGTGGTTTTGGAGATTAGCGTAAAGGAATGATTTTTGTATATGAGGATATACATACATATATTTATATAATAGTTAAGTTTAGATGCGGCAAGCCGAGGACAAGGCGCGATGGCGCACATTGGGGGAGGCCTATGTCCTGCAGTGGACTGAAATAGGCCGATGATGATGATGATGATAATATGTAATTAATAATGATAAATGAAAAACAGGAAACCTATTGATAGAATCAATTAGACGCCGTATATAACAAGAATGTAGAGCCATAAAGCTGTTTGTCCTAACGCAATACAAAGTGCCGTGTCACTCAAGCAGTTCGGTAGATGGGAGCTCATTGAGTTGTGTTAATTCCCTCCATCCTGCTACAAACGGGGTGCAAATCCGGCGAACTCGCAAGACAAACAAGGCTACAAATAATTATGCTGGGGAAGTGATAATTTTCAACAGCTCCAGTATGTAATAAGCGCGTAGTGGCAAAAAGTATGTGTACGGCCAAGTGGATAAGAGCTGCAGCTAAGGTGCTATCTTATTTCTGGAACCTTCGATATTGTTCTACTTAATAACTACACAGCCTTTTGCCTACTGCGGTATTCCAAAATTATCTGTGTTCTAAAGAAAAACAAGTAGTCCAAAATATGCATAATTCGTAATTATATATGTATGTTAAATATTAACATATTTTTAATACAAATATTTAGATACGTAATTAAATAAAATTTTGTCATTTGCATTATGTATCGTAAACCACAGAAAAGAATGTCATCAACTCTCCCTTAAGAAACACTCAAGTCACGTAGCCAGTGTTAAAAAGCATGACTTTATTTTTGAAAACATTAAGGTTTCCTAACTGGTTTCGTAACTGATCAATTCTCTTAAAGCTTTGCGAAACAACTTTACGTGTTGTGCTTACCAGTAGGCTTTGGTCACGTTCCGAGTCTTATTGTATAAAAGTTTTTTACGAAAATGAAATGTTGCCGGTTCATGAAGACGTCCTTCAAAGTGAGTAAACAATTTTTACAGCTTTTAGAAATGTTTGCAGAAAAGTAATTAATAATTACAAAGCACTTGCAACACTTCTTAAACTTTTCGTTACTCAGATTTTCAAAGATATTTCTCAACAAAATGACTTGAAGTTACATTTTGTAAAACGTGATTTTACGTGTTTATATCGTGTGAAGTTAGAAGTCATTTTAAATATGTATAATACCATACGGCATATATTTCCCTCCGACCCTTTTATCATTCCACTCTTGGAATAGGGGTCTCCTCTCATATTGAGTGGGATATGGAAATAGTTTGCCACGTTGGCCAAGTGCATATTGGCAGACTTTTTTTTTGTAAACTCTAAGGTGTGCAAATGTTTCCTTACGCTGTTTTCCTTCGCCGTTAGTAAGTGACATTTAATCTTAAAACGCCATTTTTGTAAAGCGATGCGCGCCGTGGATTTCAATCCAGGAATTCCTGAGTGAGAGGCTGAATTCTAAGCCCCTAGGCTATCCCAGCATTATGGCTATTACTGCATGTATTACAGATTTCAAAATCTTCACAACGATATATGCATACATATATTTAGGTAAGGATAAGTACGTATCTTTTTAAGCATCCGCCGACAAACAGCCAAGTCTTATCGTCGTCATGTAGGACTTCTAAGTCTATATTTACTTCCGCGAGCACATTGAGAACTTAGTTATTTGACTACTCATTCCGTGTCGGTGCACTATATTGAAAGCTAAAGACAAATTTGGAAGTGTATATACAAATTGATTAAATTAATTACATTTTAATTATGTAATATGTAGCGGCAATTGCATGAATAACATTTATTAACGGATTTATTAACTGACCAAGACATTTTGACCGAATAGTTCAGGTACTGGTCGAACAGAGGGTCTGACGTCTTAGAAATCGGCGAGCATGTATGAAGAGAGTGATCAATATAAAAGAAATACGTCAGGTACTCAATGATATCTGGCATTGCGGTGCTCTCCGCCTATCCGTGAAAGGAATTCGTGTGACGATGCTGAAATACTAATATTAAGACATTATAATGTCCTGTATTGATGTATTGTACTTCACGATAGAGCTAACACATTATGTAAAGCCTGTAAACAAAACAAAGGGAGCTACATAAGCTTAAATCGAACAGTTATAATAATACCAATATAATCCAAGTTTAAATTTGGACAACGCTGTATGTTATATTCCCGTAATCTTACGCTGGGTAGTTCATCTTCAGTGTTCATTCGCGCCAAACCCAATAACAAAATCATAACAAGTTCAGCGTCTTTGACATGCCTTGTTCCGAAGTTAAAACCAAGTTTATTCAACGTACTGCTCAACCTACCGAGTTCAACGTGGGTATTGGATAATATATCTCCGTTATAAAGCGGACCCTTAGTACTGGATAACTTTCGCTGAACTGAAGGATTATGGTTTAGTGACGCTTGTATATCATATAGAGCTCGGTAGAACAACATATCGACGTGGCATGACAACTGCGGAATGTAAAGTTCCTCAATTTATGATCAAAAGATTTTAGGAGATAAAATACAATAATAATATTCTTGATATCGCACACCTTTGTTCATCATCATCATCATCATCATTGTCAGCCTATTTCCGTCCACTGCTGGACATACGACTCTGTAATAGCACGCCACTGAGCTTAATCTTCAGCTCGTCACATCCAACTGCTGCCAGCCACTTTGCGTATATCGTCACTCCACCTAGATGGAGGGCGTCGTACGCTACGTTTGTCAAGACGTCATCTCCACTCCAGAACACGTCTACTCCAACGGTTATCGGATCTGCGACAGATGTGACCAGTCCACTGCCACTTCAGCTTGCTAATCCTTCGGGCTATGTCTATAACTTTGGTTCTCTGTCG